>PVHP010023246.1:0-27679 GCA_004024765.1 Zapus hudsonius
GACCAGCCCAGCCTTCTCCTTGTAGCTCTGCTCACAATTGGTATTTTCTTGTATGCTTATATTGGAGCAATGAATCAATCAGACACTGCACAGAGCTACAGTGGAAATAATAAGAGATGGGGGGATCTTAATCTATACATATAAGCAACATGTCCTTCTAAAACAAGAAAACAAATTTAAAAATCAAGTAAAATAAATGTTTAGTATCAGAGAGCCAATGGTAGAAACAGCTGCACCAAATATGGTAATAAGAAAACATAATTGAAACAGATGTTTTAAAATGTGCATTTAAAAATTGTATGCAAACATTGATGCAAAGTAAATTTTAAATAAAATTCAATGCATTGGCAGTCTAATTAAAACTAAGAAGAAACAAAAACAATCGTGATGAATATTAAATTCAAGTCAGGCAAACTTTTTGACTTTACATAAACAATAAAGCAGTAGCAAGGGGAGAAGGTCATTTCTTATTATGGTCCCCTACTACAAAGACTAATCCAGACGGCCCACGGAGGAGGATATCCAGCTGACTGGGGAGGAGGAAGGGGGGCAACGGGGAATTGGGGATAACAACTCATGGTTCGCCCACTAAACAATGTAACTCATTATGAACAATAAAAAAAAAATTCATGTTGCTCAGTGTGCTAGTAGATGACGATGGTCTCAGGTTCAGGAGTCTAGGAAAGGATGACGGAGAGAGTTTGAGAAGAGCTTGTAAGCTATGATGAGAACCTGCTCAAAAATAAATAATGTCTCCATCGTCATTTTAAGACAGGTGAGAGAAAATATATGTTTGAAAAATATATCCTCTCAATATTACAAAATACGGTTCAATATGCTATAAGACAAATCTCTAAGATGTATTTAAATATTTTGATATTAACACATTTGAAGACAAATATTCAAATTTATCACATATATCCAATAATCACCCCTGATCATAAGTTTTTAAAACTTGTAAAAAATCTAAACTCATTGTATATTGATATTTTTCTTTTCTTTTTATTTATTTTTGGTTTTTCAAGGTATGGTCTCACTCTAGCCAATGCTAACCTGGAAATCTCCATGTAGTCTCAGTGTGACTCACAGCAATTAAATTCACAGCAATCCTACCTCTGCCTCCAAAATGCTGTGCTTAAAGGTGTGAGCCACCATTCCCGGTTTACATTTATAGTTTTCTTTCTAACATTTATTTATTCACGATGAGAGAAATTGTGAAGATGGACATACCAGGCCCTCTTGCCACTGAAAACCAATTCCAATTGCATGTTCCACTTTGTTCATGTGGCTTTATGTGAATACTGGGGAGTCAAATCCAGGCTGGTAGGCTTTGCAAGCAAGTGCCTTTATGTTTTTACCCACCTCTCCAGCCTTCCTTACATACTTAAACCAGTAAGAGATATTACTGTGATATCCAGTAAAACGGCAGGAAATCTGTAAATCAGAGAATAGAATGACAATGTCAGTGCACAGTAGATATTGAAATCAAAATATTACCTTCAATTTTCCTTGCCTCAGATCCTACAGAATTTAGGGTGCTGGGCTCATGTATGCACTACATACAGAATGGGTGTTTATGAAACCAGGGAGAAGGCTACCAAGGCCTTGAAGGCATCAATGGCCAACCTTTCTGCCCTAGTCCTCCAGTTTGGAATAGCCAGCCTGTAAGCCCCAGACATCACCCATGTCTCTCTAGTCGACTCTGTGCACACCACAGTACCCTGAATTTTACATGGGTTCTGGGGATCTGAAACTCTGTCCTCACTGGACCATCTTCCATGTCTAGACACTTCACACAGCAAAGAACTTTTGCTATTATTGGATCTTCGTTGTTGATTGTAACCATCATTATTGCTTCCTAAGTTTCTGACTGTCAACCAGACAATCTATGTAATCTGTATAGGTAAGACTATTTAACCGCTAATTTATGATCTTGGTATTAAACATTTCCATCTTTCTTTTGAAAATTTAGTACTTACTCTTGTCTCCCTTGAGATTCGAATTGCTCCATAGAAATCAGACTAGTTATACAAGGTATGATGGGATACATGTGAGACCTTGTCTCAAAACCCAAGGATTTTGAATATAGTTGAGTGGTTGAGCACTTACCTGCCATGTGGAAGGCTCTGGGTTCAATCCCCATCCCTGAAAGAGTGAGTTGTGGAGGCCACTTAATTTAAAAGCAGCATTTCACCTTGTAAGTCTTAGAGCACATATAACACATAGGCATTCAACAAGGGAGGCTCCACATGAAACTTAATCAGATTCTTGTGTTAGAAAGGCAAATTTCAATAAAGGTCTCTGAGTGAGAAGTCCATTATCCTTGATAGTAGCTGTCTTGTAAAGGTAGGAGAAGAGAACTGCAGAGGTGGATTGTTCATGGCGAGTGCACACTGCTTATGCAGGAGAGCCTGAGAAGGCCTAAGTCTGACAAGTTTAACTTCTCAGAACCCAAGTCACTAAATGGGCATGGCCATGTATGTCTGTAAACCCAGTATTTGGGGAACAGAGACTGGAGTGTCACTCAGGTTCCCTGATGAACATCAAGCAGCTATGGGTCAAGGGAGAGACCCTTCTCAATGAAGTATGTGGATGAGCACTGGAGAAATGCACCTGGAGGTTTCCTCTGGTTTCTGCACACACATTTATAGCACAGGAGCCATGAACATCTGCACACACTTGACTACACCATATACTACACTGTACCACACATACCTCCCTCCCTCTAAACACACATACACAACTGGTGAAAAATAGCTGAAATTTAGGAATAGATACTTTTCCACTGATGAAGAAGAATGATTTGGGTCAGTATGTTGAATGGCTCCAATACTTAATTGAGGAGGGAGTTCAATTAATCTTTCCCAAGATTGCTGTAGGAAAGCTAAGGCATCGATAGCCCTGTGGCATTTATAACTTCTGCTCTCAAATAAAAATTTAAGCATTATTTTATAGAGTCAATTTTGAAGAGCTAAAATCCCAGAATCGTATCCCGCTTGATGCTAGATTCTATAAAGTTGATCAGCATTAGCCATCACAAGTTGTAAAAGTAGAATTAAACAGAGAAAACAATTCTAGATTTTTCATGATAAACTTGGGTTGCTTTGGATGATCTTTTTGCACTGTTGCTGCTAACAAGATTTTCTATTCATTGCTACACAGTCTAACTCCTCAAGGGGAAGTGAGGAAATACATTCACCTTGACTTTGATCTGTTTCTCATCAGATTCAGCTGCAGGAAATGTCAGACCTAAAATTGTTTCAGGTTTACTATAAGGCTTCAGGGAAGGACCTTTTATCTTCCACGCTGTATTATTCACTTTGTAATTCCAGGAAAGGTAGGTTTTCAGAAAACTAAACTCTTTGAGAGTAGGGAAAGGCAACATTTTCCTTATTCATTTTCTATTTATCTAGCTTTAATTTTATTAGCGTATTTATTATAACTGACTCCACCAATGGGTTTAAGGGTTCAACCTGACATAGACAAGTCCCCCAGATCTGTTTCTTATTAAAACTCAGTAAATATTCACGGCATCTTAAAGTTTCCCCTACCAAGTGTACATTAAACCATTGATCTGGCGCTGAACTTTCTTGCTAGTACATTAAATGAACCAGGAATTTATAAATTTTAAGAAACAATTTATTCCCAGCGCTTCAGCAAATTTACCCTTTTAAGTTTTATTTTAAAGGTAAACTTTTAAGCAGTCTACAAACAATTTAAGAAATTCCTTCACAGGTTAAGAAAATTGGGATCTTTGAGATAGAAAAAAATAGTTTTTCTTCAAGTACTGCACATGTGTTACTTAGTCTAAGTATAGTAATATTCATCAGTTTATCATGGGAAGTATACCTAGAGGGAAAAATACATCCTTAAAAATCACATTGGAAGATTTTATAATGTTAATTTTTCACACTGTCTCTTGCAACTGTGACTTCATCATCCCATTATTATGACTGCCCTTAATTTTTTTTTAATTGACCATATTCTGGGCCATAAATCATGTCTCAGCAGATTCAGAAAGACTGCCCTTAATTGAATATGCAAATTCATTTGTTTCCTCAGTTAGTTAATGATTGTCTAATATATTTGTTTCTAATCTCTCTTGTAAGTTGTTTTTTAATATTTTATTTATTCGTTTTCAAGCAGGGAGAGAGAGAGAGAGAGAGAAAGAGAGAGAGAGAGAGAGAGAGAGAGAGAGAGAGAGAGAGAGAGAGAGAGATTGAGAGAGCACCAGGGCCACCACCTTGTGGGTCTGGCTTATATGGGTCCTGGGGAATTGAACCTGGGGCCTTAGGCACTGGAGGCAAGTGCCTTAACTGCTGAGATATCTCTCCAGCCCTCTCTTGTAAGTTTTTATAAGTTCTTCATAAGCTACCAAAAATGGCACATCTGTCCTAAAATGTCTCAGAATAGAGAAAATATTTTAATTAGATAGTGGTTCATGATTCAGCCTTATGAAACTATATTTATCTGCATTGTTTGCCGGGTTGGATTTAATTGCATGGTCTGGCAGCTTTGCACAATTACTAGTATGTTTTGGGGAAAAATGAAGAGGAATCATTATTATGGGGGGTTTATGTTTTAAAAAAAAAAGCAATCTCTTCAAATGGCTTAAAGATTTAGTTGTCTATCTTATAATACAATGGGCCCATTCAACATGCCAAAGCTAATTTAGGTCGCTCCCAGAATAAAAACAAAATCACCCAGCATATCTCCACTGTTTTTGCTAAGGTTCCACATTATTATTATTAAAACTATTATTTTCAACCCTGACTTCCTAGTGTAGATTTAAATTTTACTGAATAAGAAATGAAAAATTAAATCATGCCATTATTTAAGTTAAGCGAAACCAACTGTATGTACCCTTTATTGCAAAGGCCTTACCAATATGAAAATTTAAAAGTTATAAAACACAAAGTTGAAAGAACACAAAATAATTAAATCCCATGAACAGACCAGTTTAAGCTCAACCACTGTGGTTCAGAAGCAGCTTCTTAATGTGCATTTACATATAAGAAAACAGCCCACGGAGGAGGATATACAACTGATCAGGGATGGGGAGGGGGGGATTGGGGAATTCGGGATAACAACGCATGGTTTACCCACTAAATAATGTAACTCATTATGGACAATAAATATATATTAAAAAAAAAAAAAAAACACCTGCTCTTAGATTTTGATATCCGTCCCAAAGTTCTCCAAGGTTCTGAATTTTCTTAAGGTATGTTTAGTTTGCATTCCTGAAATGATTTCTTTAAATGTAACTAATTTTAGTTGTTGCATTATTCATCTTAGAGTCTGCATTTGCCTGAGAAATGTGACCAGCTGAAAGTAAATCTAGCTCTAATCACATATTGAGGCAAGGATGAAATTGAACAGATCTTAATTGTCTTGGCCCACAAAATGCTGATATTCCCTTTTTCTGAAAATAATTGCAACACCCATTCTGGACTCGTTTTGAGACTTTATAAGCCAATCATACTGGTATTGAATGTGTTATAACTTTTATTCACTTTCTGGGAAAAAAAAATCAAAGCACATTTCTGCTAAGTAACATATGCTGGTAATCAACAGAAAACAAAATATGTAATGTTCAGATGGGGAAATCATATTACTAGCAACAAATGGAGCCAAGATATCTGTGATAATACATGACTAACCATACTATGAATTTTATTAAACTGTACTGCGGGTTTTATTTCACTATATTATTTTATTTTATTAAAAACGTATTATAAACTTCAAATAAAATTATTGTTGTAGAGAGTTATTTCTTTGGCATGTCTCATAAAAATTACTAGCAATTACAATGTGTTTTTTAATCTAAAGCTTTCAAATTGCATTCCATAATTACTTATTAAAGAAGACATCCAAAGAATGACCTCTAGTAATTCTATTAAATTTGGTACCTAGGAAAGTTATTAATTTATGCTGTATGCTTTTTTTACCAATAATAAGTATTATGGTTTTATATGAAGCTTGTCAGATAGAAATATTTGAAGATTTTGAAAAGTAACTTTTCTTAAGTAGGAAAACCAGCTATGGAAATGTCAAGACTTTTTCAAGAGTGATTAAAAATAAACAGAGAAAATCAGCACAAAGTTTTTCTTCCTTGAATATGTTAATGAATATTAGATATATAATGATATGCAACTCACCTGAAACTTGGCAAACTTCAATTATCATTGATTTTCTTTCTTTATGATTCAAGCTAAATCCACTCAGCAGAAGAAGGTACACATTGGTTACAACTGATGCCAAAATTAAAAATAAATTTATATAATATGAATATACATCTGTGTTTTGATTTCCATCTACTCTGTACAAGAAATGCATGAGAATAATATGGTCAACTACTAAGATATCTTCAGAGTCAGGAGATCTAAGGTTTACAATATTGCTGCTAATTGGCTAAGAGATTATTTGTGGCGAAAGCTAATATTTTACAAAACAAAAATATTTTCTTATTCGCAGTTATTTCTAAGCAATCTGGATGGCTTGGTCAAAATTATCAGCAATATATGATATGTTTAAAGTTGACATAAAATTAAATTGTAGCAAAAATTTTAGAACAAATAAGCACAATGATTTTGAAGGAGCATCTAATTAATCAAATTCCCATTTTCAATCTTAAGATGAGTACTGAAATATTTAAAATAAAGCACTCATAGTATGTTTAATATGAAAAAGATATATTTTGTTAAATCCCTAATAGTTTTGTTCAAAAAAAACGCAAAACAAGCAATGAATTAGGAGACACTATAAACAGCTAATCCTTAGCAATCTATGAATCCTAAAGAATATACAATGATTAAATATTTTATTTAAAGGGCAGCTTATTACCATATGCTGTTACATAGATCTTTTTATAAGGCAAGTAATAGATTAAAAATCAAAACATATGATTATGAATACAATTCAAAGTTTGCCAGTATTTCTCTAGGAATATGTCATTGTCCTGATTTCTCCCAGGACCATGTCCTTCCCAGTGGCTCTGTCCTTCTTTGAGCTGGAGCTTCTTGGTCATGGGCCTGCACTTAGGACACTCTAATCTGGAATGGATCAAGATGTGCTTGCTCTCCTGAGACTGATCACTATGCATACTAAATTCCCAGAAGCACTATCCTTACACTTGTTATTACTGTCTATTAGTAAGATATCAAACTTAGTATAGTTGAATTACAGCTGACCCCAGCACTGTTTGTAACTGCAACAAATAATAAGCTATTTATTTTATCTTGAGTCTGGATAAGCATAATTTTTCTTTGAGGTGGTCTAAGTTATGCCTAAAGTTAGCTATGAGTTATAGTGAAGACATGGGCTGAATTCAGTATAAATTTAGCTCCAGATGAAACTTGCCTTTCATTCTGATCCACTGTTTGACCTTTGACTATAATCCCTAACCTCCTCAAAAACTTCATTTTAATAGTATGTATTATTATATGTTTTCTATGCCTATTATTTTTGCACTTTTTTATTTGTTGAGAATACTAAATATTCTAGATTTTCTGAACACATGGCTAAATTTATAATTCTTTAAATTTCTTTGTGAACACAGAGAATTAATCCATATTCAAATATGATTTCTCATACCTTGTTAATGTTTTCCTTGTTCTCAGTATTTTTTTCTATTCAAATAATTAATCAATGGAACTTCTTGTATGTATCATCCAAGTTTTCCCTATACTTTCTATTGGTTTTACTCTGCATTCTCAATATATCAGTTTTAATTTTCACTTTAACTATTTTGTATTGAAACACACTCAAATCACATTCTTATTTATCTGCTTTTGCATTCATTAAAATCAATTATAATTTACAGATAAATTTGGTTTACTCTTTATTAGAATGGCAGTTGGTGCATTTGATTTCTTTTTGAAAGTTTCTTCTATGTCGACTGTTAAACCTATGATCTCTAAACACAGAAATACTATAAAGAATAACACATGGTATTCAGCGAAAGTGCAGTTCTGGTGGTTGGATTGTCAGTGTTTTGTTTTGTGCATTCGGACTCATCCACCCTCTTGTCATTATCCGGGGTTTTCAGAACTCCTATTGCACTGAAAAATATCCCTATTAGAACCTCATTCATATATACTTAAAAGCAAACACAAGCCATCACCCACTTTCTATACAACATGCTGAAATACACTTTGTATTCATATTCCAATTTCTTCTGGTTTGTTTTATCATGAGTAATTCTCTTTGGGCCATGATCAGGATTGAATCATCTCATCACTGTTTCTTTGTTATGGAAAAAACAAAATGAGATGGAGGAGGAGTATACTCTTCTCTCTATCCCCAGAGCAGTAAAACTCTTTTTACAGGAGAATAAGAATTGATGAATATGCATGAGAAGTCCATCTTACAATGCAATCCAATGAGCACTATATCCCTTGAAGATGAATCACAATACCACTAATTAGTATGCTACGACAATTTCCACTAGCACACTATCATATCATTGACTAAAATATCAGCTTTTGATCCCTTTGGACAATGACAAATTTCAAATTTTTATTTAAAACAATAAGGCTGGCAATACGTACTATGAAATTCCAGTGTTTATTTTTCATAGATTTTGTATAGTCAGAATGCTAATTTTTGTATAATAATGACAGTAGTTAAAATAGTTCTCCTTTTAAGCAAGCAAGTTTGAGTCACTCTTAAAGAGATCATTTCAGGGCAGATATACATAACTTAATTCCTGTTATCAGTTTTACTACTTGCATTATTTTAAAAGAGGTGGATTGTTTAAAAGATATGGATCACTCATGTTACAGAAGGAAAAAAACACTGGTCAATGGACAGATAAAAGAGGCTTTAGTTACATTATAGACTTTATGCAAAGAAGTTTTAAAAGTAACTTGGTTGTATTAATTATGGACTTGAATGTATAAGGAAAAAGTTTTTTTTTACTCATTGTTATGTCGTGTGAAGTATTTCCCCATGTGTATTTTTGTGTGTTTGTATGTTGTGTGTTTGTATGTATGTGGGCACAGGTATGTGTGTGGAAGCCAGAGGTTTACATGTGTTCCTTTCTTGATAATTCTCCTTCTTATTAATGTAGCAGGTTCACTCACTTCAGCCCAGAGCTCAATGATTCAGCGAGTCTAGCTCCCCAGTTTGCCCTGGGAATCACCTAGACTGTCAACCTTGAGGCCTGAGATAACAGGCTAGCTGCCCAGCCCACCCAGCGTTTATGCGGATGCTGGATCTGTGATGCATGCTTATCGTATTCGTGTTACAAGGGATTCATCCATTGAGCCATCTCCACAGCATTTCCAAAAGTATTTTAAAGTCTTCACGTAAGTCAGTAAGATCATGTCTGGGGAAATAGTGCAGTAGAGACATCTCTTTTTTGCTGTGTCTCATTGAGAACTGAGTTTAGGTGTTCAGACATTCTTTAAAAGCCAGATGATGTGGTTGCCTTCATAATCTCAGTGCACCTGCTGTGAAAAGGAAGAAAAATAGTTTCGTGGAGGCTTTATGAAGGAGCAGTGAACAATTTGAGACCCTACTTCAAATGAGATAGATGAAAGCTAACTAGAAAGTCATCTCCTGCCTTTCACTTGTTGTGGCAAGTGTGTACACATAAATATATGAACACACACAGACACACCACACACACACATTAAACAAGTCATTCGAATCCATCACAGAAATTAACATTAATCATACAATAATGAACAGGTCCACATTGAGAGAAAATTTCAGTCATAGCAAGTTTTACTTCTTTACCATTTGAAAAACATTGCATTTTCTGTTCATCTTATGTTCATTTTATTCTCTATTCAGACTGTGTTCTGTGAAAATCAGTTCTCCTGTGTCATCCCAAATGAAACTTATTTGACTAAAATTATGTAGAGTGAATTTAGCCTCCTACAGAAAAGAATAATAAGATGTTTGCACACATTTTGAACTGCAAACTTTGAGTGTAATAAAGAAATGTATATAAGTGATAAAAAGCTACAAAGCACAGTGTTTAGCTCAATATCGTTTCAAAGTAGTCAAAGTTTAAACTTTCCATGTTAATAAATGTGGCTTTAATTTTTTTTTTTTTTTTTGATTTTTGAAGAAAGGTCTCACTCTAGCCCAAGCTGATCTAGAACTCTGGCTCTAGGTTCATCAGGCAATCTTTGTGGAAGGGAAATGCCACCAGATACACCTTCCCACCTTGTAACAATCTTTCTGCCCCTCTTTGAAAATGTTCCCTGAGCAGAGAGGGTGTGTGATAAAACTCACTGTGGAGTGTAACCCACTTCTTGCAATGGGATTTTCCAGTCAGTGCCCATGGTGTTAGGTATATCCCAGCCCTCAACCCCCCGCCATACCTCCACTGCTCCTGTCTCCCCTTATCTCTTCCATCCCTATATTTTGACTTTTGACTAGCATGTCAGGTAACCCCTTTACCTCCCTTTTCTTTCTCTTTTTCTATTTCTCCTAGCTGCATTCTAGTTCCATATCAAGACTCCTGATGCTCACTAACACTTCCAATCAACTCAAGCTGTTTCACGTTAGGAAATCCATATGGGTGAGAACATGTGTGTGTCTTTCTGAGCCTGTGTGATTGGATTTGTATGATCTTGGGACTTGTAGAAGCAGTTTGAGACAATGATTATTGACTAAGTGCTTAAATAAGCTATGGGACGCTTGGAAAATTCTAGTAAGCAATACAAAGTAATTGATGACTTTAATTTCATATTAGAGGATGTTTGTGGAACAGAATGTTTACAGGAATAGTGATGTATTACAGCAGATTACAAACTCCTGAATTAAAGTTGTAATTTGAACTCTAAGAAAACTGAGAATACACAATGGTTTTCAAAAGTATTCTGAAAAATTTTATGGGATGCAACATAAGTGAGCTATGCTTTGTCAAGAATATCTTGTTTTCTTAGAGTTGCCAGTTACACCTGAGCAGAGAATAAAGGTTTCTCTTCACAATCATCTTGACATGTTAGCACTTCACATCTAAATCTGTTGATAAAAAATCACATGTTCAATAAGGAGCAGTTAAAAATACCTATTGATGTTCAGTGATAGTCTCAGAAATAAATTATTTTTTTCTCTGAACAGAGTGCAACAAAAAGCTATAAAGTCACTGGAATTATGTCTTATTCATAAACTATGCAATACTGTGCAGAGGGCTTTAAGAGGCATTAAGCATATTAATTTTGTCTTGGCATATATATATATATATTCAAAAACATATGAATAAGTGATTCTATACTTCTGTAACATCATAACAAGTCATAATTAATAACTCTGCTAATTTTATATTGATGATATTTCTATCATCCTTTGATGTAGTTTGATTTTTCTATCATACGGTGAAGATTATTTTATGTTTATATGTTGGCCATAATGAAATATATTTCTATGTCTTCTATGGCATTAGATTATGGGCCTATTAATTGGTTACTTTTTGCAGGCAATCTGTACACACGTGTGTGAGAGTTTGCAGGTACTAGTGCTGGTGATGTTGAGTCAATGGGCACTTTTGCAAGGACACCTTGGAAAGGGCTTTATTTCTCTCAAATGATCTAGGCTTCATTTAGGATTGGGTTTCTCTTTGATCGGAATCTTTTAAAGTAGACTCAGCTGAAGACCAGGGAGTCCAAGTAATCCATCTATCTAAACCTCTTTAGCATTGGGATTACGTGTGTGTGTGTGTGTGTGTGTGTGTGTGTGTGTGTGTGTGTGTGTGAGAGAGAGAGAGAGAGAGAGAGAGAGAGAGAGAGTGCATGCCTGCATGTTTCTGTGTGTGTGTGTGTGTGTGTGTGTGTGTGTGTGTGTGTGTGTTTCCTCCTGATGATCACTTGAAAGCAAGTTCCAGAGGCTCAGGAAGTCAACAAGCCTGAAAAGGGTTGCAAGACCCCACACTAAAGCTATATATAAGGGGATCAACTCGTTGAAAGGAGATTCTCTGATCGAGCTGCCTGCCAAAGAAGCAGTGTGCCTGAGACTCCCCCAAAGAGCTGCCTGCAAGTGGAAGAGCACCATGTGCTCCAGAGATACAGCTTTCCTAAGTCTTCTTTCACCTATGTGGAGGTGGGATTTCTGGTGATGCAGCTGAATTTAAGAAACCACGGAGAGGTCTCTCCAGGATGGGATGAGGCTTCTCATAGTGCGGATGCCTCTGAGTCACCTGCTGCTTTGATAAGCAACCTCTTACTCTGCTCTGTAAATAACCCCAATAAACTCATTGATTCAGCAAAACTGGTTTGGACTATTTTCTGTGCTCTATCTGAGGTGTTCACTTCACCCCAGGAAAAAAGGTTTCCAGCTACAAAGTGACATTTCAGACCTTTCAGTATTAATCTAACATTATCTCTAGGACTTTCTGTTTCTAGTCTGTTCTTTCATTTATTAAGCCCTCTGGCTCCATCGGGGTTTTGCTTCCTAAATGCTCACACTACAAAATGTCTAGCCTAACACTTCAGTTTCCCATGTAATCCAGTTCACTACAATTTAACAAACATCTTTTAAAAAATGTATTGTAAGCAAAGAGATGCAGACAAAGAGACAGAGACAGAGAGATTATGGGTATCAAACACAGGTCATTAGGTATTGGAGACAAACGTCTTAATCACTGAGCCATCTCTCCAGCCCACAAATGTCTTTTGGAGTAAAAAAAAAAAAAACTGCTTGTTTTATATCTGTTTATCGCTCCATCATTGCTGTCCCATAATCCATTTTGGTGCTTTGTACGTTTCTCTTTCCTCCTCACTGGCCTTGTGCCTGTGCCTACGTCTGACCCAGCCATTGCCTCTTAAATTAGAAATACTCACCAACGTCATTGTTATCAAGCATTCTAAATCATTTGAGGCATTGTTTTCTTCATAAAACATTGATATAACATCATGATTATAGGTACACAAAATATTATAAATTGGCCAGAAAATAGAAAGCACAAGAAGAAGATATGTGCTTCAAATCCTAAATAAAAAAGTATGAGGATTAAAATTCCATAATGTTAAGCAAAAAAAATTAAATTTACCTTTAAGTAAGCAACCTTAAATGTGATTAAAATAAAATGAATACCTGGAAGCCTCTTTTATGTGGAGTCTTTGAGAAAGGGATTAATTTTTGTTATTTGGTAGACATACCAATTTACTGCCTTTGGAAAATCAATTTTTCAATTTGTTCTAAAACTCAAGTATATTAAGCCTTTGATCTAGCAATCACACTTTTTAGAATCTGTAATATAAAACCTAGATTTCTCTATACAGAAAGACACAGTGATATTTACTACAAAAATCCTGCATTGGAATAACACTTTATTCCAAGAAATGGTTTTGCTAATCCCTA
Organism: Zapus hudsonius; assembly: GCA_004024765.1. NCBI lineage: Eukaryota > Metazoa > Chordata > Mammalia > Rodentia > Dipodidae > Zapus > Zapus hudsonius. Next base: position 13,315 of record PVHP010023246.1, read on the forward strand.
GGAGATTGCCCACATAAACTCTACAGTGGAGTATCAATAATCACTGCAAAGAATTAATTAATCCTAAATAAGAGTCCATTGGCCTTTAATGGTTTAAACAAAGCATGTGGAATGAGGAAAATCTGGTATAATAACATAAATGAACAGAGCATTTAAAAATAAGGTAACAACATGTAATGAATGTGTGAACATTTTCTTGCATCTTTATGGATGGAATTGGGTTCCCCCAAAATTACTAGTTTGAATCCATACTCCTCAAGAAGATTGCATTTTTAGATGTTACTGGATATTATAGATGAATGTTTAAAGAGGTAAATATGGTAAGTGAAATTATAAAAATGTGATTTTGCACATGTGGGTTAGTTGCCCTTAAAATATGCATGTTCGCAGAGGAAAAGGGCCTTTGGGGACACAAGAAACCCAGCTACCTATACCTTCCTGTTACATTCTCAGACCTTACAATATGAAGAAACAAATTTCTGTTATTTAAGTCATGTAGTCTTTGTCATTTTGTTATGACTTCCATTGAAAACCAAAACCATCATTTGATATAACTATGAAACAGGTCTAAGTCTATAGTCATGGAACTTGAAATTATAAGAACGTGTTGCCTTCTGGAAAATGTCAGGTGCCACTCAGTCATGGTAATTAGAATCTGTACAGAATAAACTGAAGAAAATGGAATGCAGCTGTCAATGGGTTAGTCACGGGCAAGTTAAATTGCAAGGTAAAACTGGAAATGTTATATTGCAAAGTTTGAAAAAAATCCAGAGACCATTTTATTAATTCATAAAAATCTGAATATTATGTGTCAGTTTTCAGTAGGTAAGTATGCATTAGAATGGAATAGAATCAGTCAATAGACAGTATAAACTTCTTACCATAATTAGTATACAGAATTCACTCAGAAAGCAGCCATAGATCTAATATGCAACGTGTTATATAAAAGGTGAAACCTTTGTAGGATCAGAAGAGAAATCAGAGGACAGCATGCTATGTTTTTAAAAAGTCAAACCATCAGCTTTGTCACAAGGATAAGCCAGACCTGTCAACAATTCTATTGCCTTTCATGTCTATTTGCTCCTGAAAAAAAAGTAAGGAGTTCTATAACAGCTAAATATAATTTAAAAAGACTTTTTTGGATTTCATTTGAAGTGAGGAGAAAAACAATCTTTCATCAATGGAGAATGTCCTGGCAAGTAGAAATATTGCTTATTTGGTAAAAGCTTATGAAATATTGCAACTATCCCACAGTGAACATCAATATTTAATTTTTTCTCATATGTTTTTGTTATGAGTAAGTGTCCGAGAAACACAATACATCAAAAACTTCTGTATTAAAAATAGACAGACAGCTCAGCAAATTTCATAGCTAAAGATACAGATTTGCTTTCATTTCCAGCTACATTGATTTTGGTTATTGCTAAATAATTTTTTTTCTTTTTGGTCAATTGCAAACCTGGATAATTAAAGATATAAATTATTCATCTATGTATAGTTAAACAGAGACAGAATATATTAAACAGTCCAACATTGTCACAGATATCAAGTATCTCATTTTTTTTATTTTACTTATGAAAATATGAAATTATCCTAGACATGAGAAGATTATACCTAAAAATATGATGCCACATTAAATGTTAAGTCTTTCCAATTGATTTTAAATATTACAGTATCTTTAAAAATAGCATTATATTAAAATACATAAAAGTGCAATTGTTCAGTAGCAACACACTTGGGCCAGGAAGACCGGGCTGAGTACTAGGATATCCAGGATCCCTTGCCACAAGGACTAATACAGACAGCCCATGGAGGAGGATATCCAACTGATCAGGGATGGGGAGGGGGGGAATTGGGGAATTCGGGATAACAACTCATGGTTTGCCCACTAAATAATGTAACTCATTATGGACAATAAATATATATTTAATAAAAAAGTGCAATTGTTCATATTCTTATGAAAACACAAATAGGTATATGTTTATAATATGCTCAATTTCCTTAATACCTCTGTGACTAAAATATGTACAGAACATGTCCAGGTCATTTCTGCATTATTTCAGAAGGCAAAGAGAACCATGGACAATGTAATTATACCAACAAGACTAGAAATGATAGCTGATTCCCTGGCAGGAGATGAAAGACCCCTAATCCATCAGCTAGGGCCCAGGAGAAACCACAGAAGAAGTGGAGAGGTGAGCAAGAGTGTTGCTTCCTGCTCGCACAACATATAGCCCTCAATCCCCATGGAGCATTCCAACAATCCCACTGAGGAGAGTCTAGAGGGGAATGGGGGCATGGAGAAGGGAAATGGATGTGCCAACACAGGTGCACATCGAGTTTCTACTTAATAAAAAATTATAAGAAAAATAACATATATGATTGAGTGCTGCATTCAGTTGGGCTTCTCTGCAGCATCAGAGCTTGAGAGTGCCAAGGGCTCCTGACACCATCTGCATTTGATCTCCCAAAACCCATCTGAGTTGGATTCCACAGAACCCACATAAACAGCTGGATGTGGGCACATATATCCATAACTCCAGTCTTGTTGAAGCAGAGACCGAAGACAAATGGAGCTTGCAAAACATGCAACATCTGGAATTACTGAGTCTGTATCAAAGGAAAGATGAGGTGAGTGAAGAAGATAGACACCTGGCATTCTCCTCTGATACTGGCTGGGACATGGGACATGCATGTCTGCACACACCACAGAAACAACTTCACACATAGTGCACACAGGCAAAAATAATTGGAATAGAATAAAAATGATATTCATGTTTTGTGGTTTCTTTTAAATTACAGAAACCTTGATTCTATTCAATAATAGGTTTTAGTTTATAAAATTGTGTAATTATTTTTGTGATTATATTAATAACACAGTGTGTGGACATTTCTCACTGTATTCTGTAATAAATTTGTTCTTGCTTGTTAAAGAAAAAAAAACTATATCAACCTTGTCATGATTAGACTGTTTAAAATATTTTCATGTCTGTAATATGTACTTAAAGTAGAATCACTTGCTCTTTAAAATAGTCCATTTTATTATGGAGTTAGGCATATATTCATTTTCTCTAAGTTTTATATTTTATAATTATAAACTCTGTATAGATTATTCATTTTGCATTTTATTTTTCACATGAAAAATATTGAAAGCACTTTTTATATCTTTTTGCAAAAAAGTAACTTATTTTTATTTCATTATTATTTGTGTTTTTTTAAATATTTATTTTTTTATTTGAGAAACAAAGAGGAAGGGAACAAGTGACACAGAGAAAGAGATTGGGTGTGCCAGGGTGCCAGAGCCTGCAAATGTATGTGCCACTTTTTGTCTCTGGCTTTATATGGGTACTACAGAATGATCTCTGGGCCTTCAGGCTTGCTAGCAGGTGATTTTTACCTGTGAGTCATCTTCTCATCACACAATTTCTCTTTTCACTGGATTTCTCTAGTTTCATTGTTTTTGATTTGCTTTGATTATTTTGTCCTTACATGTGAATAAAAACTATTTACCCAGCTTGGAATTTGATGGCTTAAAACCTATAATAGCTAAAGTTTTTTTTTTCCCTTCAGATCAATATTGGAAAAATATGTCCATGATCATTTAAATATTATTTCCATTTCTTTTCTTATCTGTTGTGGTCCTAAATTAACATGACTCATGGGCTTATTAAAATTTAAATTGTATTGACATTTTAACTGATAAATGAAACCATAATAAACTGTGACTATGAGGTACTTTGAGGTTTCATGCAAGTATATATTATGTGATCCTCAAGTAAGTTTTAATAACCCTAACTTAATTTATAAGTCCTTTATGATCAAAACCTTGAACATCATAAAATGCTCTTTGAAATATACAGTAAATTATGACTACCGTCCTCCCATTGCTCAATCTCAACAGGACTTCTTGATCCTACTAAGTGACCTAATGACTATTGATCAAGCTGTTCCAGCCTCAGCTCTGCCCCTCTCCTCTGCAAACTATCATAGCCGTCATTCTATTCTCAGCATCTACTATTTCAACTTTCCAGCCTATATACTGCTATTTGTCTGTCTGCATTTTTCATGTAATATAATGACCTCTAGTCACATCAGTGTTGTTACATGTCAGGCTTTCTTTTATTTCAATGGTGAAATCATAATTCAATATGTCATGGAGTTGTGTGAAGGACTTTGTTGGGCATGACTTGCTTGAGGGGGCCAACAGCTAGACTTCTCAACAAATGGGTTTTTAGTTCTATGTAGTGTTACTTTCAAGATAATTTTGAGACAATTGCTACTCACAGAGCCACTAACAAGATCAAACTCTATTACATATCAGCAATGTTGCAGAGTTCTGTTGTGTCTGTGTCCTTTGACTGGAAACACATCCTTCCATCCTCGCTTCCTTTTCCTACCAGAGAATCACTGCTATGTGGTCATCTTCTTTGTGTCTTAGTGAGTGTGACTCTTTTACTTAATACCATGTAGTAGCATCTGTCTGAGCTTTTCCTTGTTCATCCATCTTACTTGGTGAGTTCATCCTATTGCATGAATGTATCAGATTGCTTATAAGTTCACCAGCTGAAGCAAATTTCTGTTGCAGTAATTAGGAACAAATCTCTATAAATGTTTACATACAAGTATATATGAAAATAAATTAAAATTTAATTTGGTAAATAGCTAGAATTGATTGATTCTTCAAATTATAGGCACATATTAAATTTACAAGAAACTTACAGGCTGTAAAATATATTAAATATAAAATACTCTAACAACCTTCAATAGTTTACATAAACATGAAATTCATGGGTCATAGTGTGCTATGATGAATACCAGATTCTCTTTGGAAACAGTAAGTAAAAACACAATTTTATGACATACTGTAAACTATAAGATACAGAAAAGTAAGCATGGAAAGGAAAGATAAATATACAAATTGCCTAAAACAGTGATGCTGGAAATCAGTTATGCATGTGCATGTTCAAATGTGTGTTATGTGTGAATTGTTTTGCTAAAATGACAGATCTTTAAAAAACGGTCAATTGGCGCCTGGGTTCTTGGTCTCCATAAGGGTTTGCCTTGGATCCCAGTTCCAGTTAAGGGTTCCTTGCCACTGAGCTGATCACTTAGCCAATGGGAAAGCTGTTGATTACTCACCTAGGTTAAGCACCACTATTGCACAGATGGGCACTCCTTGGCTTGCTGGTCCCTGCTGATAGCGGTGTCCTCTGTGTTCTCATAACCATGGTCTGTGTTGTAAATCAATGTCCCCTGATTTCTCTTAATATCATTGGCCAATTTCCCCTGGCAGCTCATGAAATGCCTTTCAGCACTACACATGCTACCATCTGGCAGCTCGTTTCTGTTCTGGATCCAGCAGGGTCTCTCAATGTTTTGTGACAGCTGTCAATGGCACCTTCAGCCATAGGGTCTTATCTTTTGCCTGCTGTGGGTATTCAAGAGCTTTGGCATGAGCCCGTCTTGTTTTGGGGACCTTCTGGGTCTCTACAACCAATAGCTCGTTATGGGAAGTAACTGATTACTGGGACAGGGAGTTACAGGCCAGGGCCACTTCTCTTGGAGTTAGGCTTCCTCCCCGACTCTTCTTACCAGAAAATGCCCCTGGCTTCCTTGAGAGCTTACTTTCCACAAGTAAGGATTTTATGGTATCAATTCATTGTCTGTTTAGATTATTGCCTATGACCACCCAGCCTCCCATTCTCCCATCCGCTAATTCCTTCGATCCCCTTTGTCTGACTCTCAATTCACCTGTGATGTTTGCTTAGTCTTCAAGCATAACCTGGTTAGGAGAACCGCAGATGAGGGATAATATGCAGCATTTGTCTCTGTTCTTGTGTGTGATCACAAAGTATCATCTGTTCCAATTCCATCCACTTTTCTTTCAATTTCATTATGTCATTTTTCCTTTCAGCTGAATAGAATTCCATAGTGTATATGTACCACAACTTTGCTATCCATGCATCCAGTGATGGCCATGTGGCTTGATTCCAATTCTTAGCTATAAAAGAAAAGAAATAATACACTTGGAAAATATATTTGTGTGAAATTATAAAAGTGCATTGTGTTTGACATACATAACTAAGGACACAAGAAAGATTAAAAAATATATCCTTTTGAGAGTCATTGAAGAATTCAATGTTAGATGACTACTGTTTAACTGAATTTTCTATCTTCCATACAGCACCCCTGGATGGAATAGGCTTTCATTCGCGTTGGTGTGAAGGGGAAAAGACTTTTAATCATCAAACTTATCCAGAGACAGCTGCACTTTGCAAAACATCTTTTCTCATTGCACCCTGTGCCCTCGGATCTGTGTCTCGAGTCTTTAGTAACAACTCTCTTCTCTCTCCTTATAAAGCATTCCTTCTCCTGCTTTATAAATCCTCAAATGTGTGGCTATCCCTTGTACTGTACATGGCCTGCAAGACCCTCATTATTAAATTTTCTTTACATTTTCCATCCGTAGCAATCTCTTTGGCTAGATAGAGCATTGGAAACAATATTATAAAAAGAAAACATGGAAAATCAAGCTAACGCTTACTAGGAGTAAAATGTAGCCTGTGAATTATTGTCAATTATTTTACCTTAAATGTTCACAGATTTTCAAACTGTATGTTAGCCACTATTGCTAATAAAACAAGATAATCATCTGTTGATTAGGATGTAGGTTATTATAAGCTCATTTTAGTGTAGTTTAACAGTATTTATTAAGATATTTAAATATATGTTAAAAGTTGACCCAGAAAAATCTACATCTTCATAATGATAATTATGTTAGAGCAATTAATTAACCACAAGGGCATGCTTTATATCTCTATGATTTGACCATGGCTGCTTGAGGCTTCAGAATATTAATCACAATGTTGAATTGCGGATATACTGAATGTTTTCTGGTTAGGTAGATTTGCTTTGTTGATATAATCTAATAAATATAATGTAGTTAAGAAAACATAAAAGATCAGTTGATGCTAATTAATCCCCATAGTGAGGATACATCACCTCTTCCTCAGAGCAATGTTGGTCCAGGAGACATACGAAGCCCCCAAAACAATGCGGTCCTTATTGAAGTGCAAGGTTAACCACCAGAGTGAGATGATAAGAGCCTATTGCCAAAGATACATATAGGTTATGATCACAGGAGAGACATCATGCAGTGACTGAAATGGGAGCCAGCTACCTGATGTTTAGTTCTCATAGTGCTGGAAAATACTGTGTGTGCTACCTGGGATAAAAATCAGCAACTATGTGAACCAACACTGAATCCTGAAAAGCTACAAAATCAACCATCAAAGATACATACACAGGTACAATAGTGGCTGTGATGTGAGAGGCTGGATGTGAGAGGCCTGTTCGGTGGAAGAGAACTCATGCCTAGTACTGTGAAGAAAATCAAAAGCCTATGGCTCCCAAATTCTTATACCCTAGAGGGAAGTTTCCATTGGTGCTTGGCTAACTAGTGAGATTATGCTGTTATATCTTATAAATGTGTATATTATCCACTTTGATCAATGCTGCTGACACTCTAGTGGTTAGAGAACCTACGTTTTATAGATAGTTGTAGATGCCAGGAAGACCCAATTCTACATGACAAGCCAAGAAAGTCAAATGACTAGCACTGAATTAGTCATCTGTATCAAACCTGCAAGGACCCAGGAAGCATTGCAAGGGGGGTGGTAGAATAAACACCGGTGCTGTTATCACTGCTGGACAAGAAAACCTCCAGGTGGATGGTGCTACACACTGAATAGACTCAGAACTTATCTAAGCAGAGAATCTGCAGATTCCAAGATCTCAACGGAAAAGGTGACTTACAGCAAGCGACTCCCAGGCTTAGGAAACACTGTGAAAGAGTGGGCAGAAAGAATTTAAGAGCTACAAGTTTGGAAGGAATACTGTGAGGTGTTGTGTGGTGCATTCATTACCACACAGTAATTATTGAAGTCTGCACTGCAAATGACCTTCAGTGGAATTTAGTTTCAGATAGAGGAGAGAAGAGGATAACCTGATGGTAATAAGGCCAGTTTGCAGCATGTTCATGCATTAAATTTCCCCCCCCAAAAAATATTAATCTCCCACAACAAAACAAGTGGCTAACAACACAGGATAGAATTTTACTTTAAAATATTAAGTGAATCAAATCTTATTTAATGAAAAATAGTAATTATCCTATTCACTCCCTCTAAATAATTATTACACTGTATCTAGAATAGTCATCTATAACTTTAATTGCTTTCACATTAAATATTTTTTATTTATTGCAAAGTAATTATTAGAAAAAATACTTAATGAAACATACCTTGAAAATATTGCAACATTGTTACTTTAGATTTATCATATTTTCCACAAGGAAACTTAAATGAATAACAGAGTCCAGGTACAGTGACTCACTGACACAAATTTAAAGTCTCAGTTCTTTCAGTTCTCGTAGTCATCTGGCCTATGGGAGAATGACTTGCATTTTCCATGTACTAGTAATATTTCTGTCATCAAAAATGTTTTGATGAGCTCTAGAGATGACCCAGTAGTTAAAGGCACTTGCTTGTAAAGCCTGTCAGTCTTGGTTAGATTCCCAAGTATCCATGTAAAGCCAGATGCACAAACTGCTTGTGGTAATTCGAATGGATGTTTCCCAGTAGACTCAAGAGTTTTATTAAAATCTTGTCTCCAGCCTCCTGGCTGGAGGAGGTGTCACCTTTGGCTGATCCTAGGATCCAGCCCTAAAATATTACTTGAGGCAGATCTGGAATTCCAGCCCAAAGTTTGCAGAGAGCAGCCTGAGCTCTGCCTGGGCTACACTATGGTTTGCTTATGTGTGTGGTGTTGGTGATGGGTTTCTGTCTCTGCTTGGACCTATGAAAGAGGGCCAGTCATTTTAGCCTTTGTTGAACTTTCAGTGGATCTGTAAGCTTCAAATACATCCCTTCTTCCTTCCATAAACTGTGCCTGGTTTGGAAGTTCATCCCAGCAGTGTGAGCTGTCTTCAACACTGATGCATTAGTCTGGGTCTGGAGTTCATTAGCGGTAGCAAGAGCCTGGCCCTCTCTCTCTGACTCTTTCTCTCTCCCCATATCTCTCATTTCTCACTCTAGCTCTAGATCTCTCTCAAATAATAAAAAATTAAGGATGTTTTAAATTGTATAGTTGGATATTATATAAGTTAAAGATAATAAATTTAATGTCTCCATTTCCACCCTGGCTTTGCGAGAGACAGAGAGAGAGAGAGAGAGAGAGAGAGAGAGAGAGTGTATTGATGGATTGATTTTTGCATGTGAGGTCATAGTTGAAGAGCAGCATGAGCTATATGACATTATCCAGATGACCTTCCATCAGTCTGTTCAGAAGACTGACTTCAACAATGGAAGTTCGCCTGAGGCAAAGAACACACAGCTAGGACACTGACATGCAATACTCTACCGAACACCTTTTGCCAAGAACATGGTCAGAGTTAGGCACAATGGAGCCAGTTTCAACCCAGAGTGCTACAACTTCTCTTTACTTACAATCCACCAATGAAAATTGTTAAGTTGATGATGAGCTATTTTTCAAAGATATGTTTGTAAAAATATCTGTAACATCACTTAAGGGGAATGAGTTTTTTCAGTAGTGAGAAAAAGAAAGAATACAATGTGAAGTCATAGTTAAAGAGAATTCTCAGACATTTTCCAAAACAAATCATTCAATGAGCTTTCTTTTTATAATGGGAGGAAAACATTATTATTAATTTTTTAGGTTTAAAAGGAACAGTTCAATAATTGTTCAGTTTTCAAATAGTATGAACAATGTTGGTCTAGTGTGAAGCATTTGTGAGTATTACTCATAAAATGTAAATTATGTGTTTATTGTAGAATAGCTGATATCTTAGATATGAAGAAATATGCTACAAATAAATGTTTTTGAAAAATTACTATTCTTTCTTAGACACAAAAAGGCAATGAAATGAGTTTGCTTTCTATAATATAAAAGTAATATTTTTCAGCACAAAGTAATCCATAAATTTGAGTTAGAAATGAATGTTATTATGAAATTTCCTTATGTGTCAAGTAATTTGTATAATTGAATGATTCCTCCATAAAACATTCCATGTATTCATGCTTTGCAATTTCTATTTTTAAAAATGTAAAAAAATTAAATGTAAGGCATTAAAATTTTCTAATTATAATTTTTAAGATTTTATTTATTTGAGACGGAGTAGAGAGAAAGGCAGAAAGAGAGAGACACAGAGAGAGAGAGAGAGAGAGAGAGAGAGAGAGAGAGAGAGAGAGAGAGAGAGAGAGAAATGGCACGGCAGAGCCTCCAGCCACAGCAGACAAACTCCAGATACATTCACTACCTTCTGCATCTGGCTTTATGTGGGTACTAGGGAATCAAACTCAGGTCCTTCTGCTTTGCAGGCAAACCTCTTAACACCAAAGTCATCTCTGCAGCCCTTATAATTACAATCCTTAAAAGAAACCAAGTAGTCTACATTTTAAAACACGAAGTTTAAATACCTAATTAAATATTACATATAATGCATTTTAAGTCAATACAGTTGGCTCTAATCACTAGGTGTTTGGTAATATTAGTCATATAAGACACTCAAGATTTTATATTCATAGAAAACCTACATATACGAATATGTTTATTACACTTGGTCTTAGCTAAAAGTCAAGTAGAGTTTAGATAGGTTGATTGATCACAATAAACCCATCCAAAGCCCATGAAAATGAAGGCCCTGTGGTAAATTTATACATTCATCAAGGTACCAACTCATTGCTATGGAGCCTGTGAAGAAACATGCAATGAATTAGTTTATAAACTGAACAACTCCCTGCCTTTAGTTTTGGAGGGGGGGGGACACAATTCATGTTCTCAGATACTCACCAAATATACTCTGAGGGGTCACAACTTAAACTTGATGGGAAGTTATGTTTCACTCTTGCCATCTGTCATGGTTTGATCCAGGTGTCCCCCACAAACAAATGAATGTGTTCTGATAGATCAATCCTCAGCTGATGGCAGTATGGGTTTTACAACCTCGATGAAGCTGTGTTGTTGGGGGCAGGCTAATGGGGTTATAAGCCAGCTTCCCCTTGCCAGTGTTTGGCACACCTTCCTGCTGCTGTTTGCAGTGCTGTGGCAGAGGTGATGTCTACTCCTCTGCTCATGCCATCATTTTCCATGCAAGGATGGAGTCTCCCCTTGAGTCTATAAGTGAAATAAACCCATTCCTCCACAAGCCGCTTTTGTTTGGTTCTTCCTGCCCAGCAACTAGAAAGCTGACCGCAACACCATCATCTTCCTTATATTGCATTTGTCTAAAGCATCCCACAATTTAAGGTAAATAAAAGTAACCTAAAGTGTGGCTCCTCATCAGAATGAATTCTCTGAAGGTCACATAAGATTATATATAAAGCTGCTATAGCGGAAGTTGGGGAATTATATGTGCCCTCTTTTCATACTTACTGACTCCAAATTGATCTTTATGAATACAACCTAATACAATCTTATTCAGTGTCATGCTTTATTGTGTGTGTGCTTAACCTGTGGGTAAGCAAGGTACACACAATAAAACACAACACTGAATAGGACTGTATAATAGAAACTGTGTTCACAGATGTGATGAATGTTTTACAGAATAAAGATTCTAATGCAAGATTCATAATAAAACTTGACTTTGAGTTCAACTGACATAGAATGAGAAAAGGTGAAGTGAATAAAGGATTGCAAATAGCAGGATGAAATGAAGTTATGACAACATGAAAAGCCATAATGTTATGTGTCACAAGAAAGACTCCCCTGTACGTGCTGCCCCTAATTTGGAACTGCAATTGAGAAATTTAGTGAGGCATGTAATTGGGTAAAAAGAGTAATAAAAACTATCTATGAGCTTGAGAAGCAGACAGATGATTTAACCATAACATGGTTGTAGATTCAATTAATATCCTAAAACATGTGCGACACGGCAAGAAGTCCAGAATTGAAGAGCAGCTTAATCATGTTCTCTGACACAAAAGCCAGGAATAAAGGTGATTGTTGGAATATCAGTGTTCAAATCTGTGTCTGAAAAATTGCAAGGGTTTAACCTTAAGCAAATTCAACATCAAAAAACTGACAGCGACAGAGACACATGAAGAATCTTCAGAGGGTGCCTCTGAGCCATGAAAATGGGACTTCCATGGGAAGAATGAAAAGCCGCACTTTTTAGTGCACTACATAAAAGAGAGTTTGAAAATCAATGCATAGTGAAAAAAAAAACCAAATTCCCATCGTTCTTATAATTAAATAGAAATTACCAAACTGGGACTATTAACATAATTAACACTTTTCCTGTCGCATTTTCTTACGCTTCCCTAAATTTATGGTGTTGATGATTGCATGACTTGTGTGACTTCCTATTGAAAGCAAAACAGTGACTTCTCATTTCTTTCAAGCTCTTATGAGAGAGCGAGCTATTTTTCAATGTCACAAGAACCTCCATGGCATTGCCAAAAATTTTTATTGGACATCAGTTCCCAGCCATATTATTTGTTCCTCACTCCTACTTTTATGGATCAATGTCCCTGAAAATTTGAAAAATGGAACTTTATTTCCTTTGATTTACCTAGATCAAAACTTTCCTCATCAAATTGGGCAATATATTATGATCTCATTGCTTTAGAATCTTAAAGCAAATGTTAGGGAAACCTTGCTTGTCCCTGACATATCTCAGGAGTAGAAAATTACTTTTGCTGTTAGCACAGTATTTTTTCAGTATTTCTGTTCTTGAGGGTGAGAGATCTTCATAAAAAAACTTCAAAATAATTCACTTCTCCATAACCATTAAAATTCTTATTGTTTTTAATTTTCTTTTCACATTTCGGTTAAAAAAAAGTTCAAAAACTTGGTATTGCTACACTATAAAGTTCAATTACAAACCAAATGACTTGTAATACATTTGTTAAAAATCACTATTGGTGGTAAGTTTGTGTGACCTCATGTTTATAATATGAATATGCTCATTCTCCTTTCAACCTGTCTATTCAGCACATAGAAATTAAGACATAAAATTAAATTTTGTAAATATTATTCTAATTTCTGAGCATTGAGATGAATTCCTTTTTCTTATTTTCTTGGTCTTAAATATTTTTCTTCATTAAATTTAATCATTGTCCATTAACTTCAAACTAATCTCATTTTTACTAGAGAGTCTCTCTGTTAAATGCATTTCTATTCATAAAGATTCTCATAATGTGAATACAGGAGAGATAAGCAATCTGTGGTGGCATTTTTAGGATAATAATGTGATGAGTCTAAACAAAAACCATGGCATTAAGTCCTTGAAAGTGAGAGATAGATGGGAGATGCATGGGAGAATGCACTAAAAATTAGAAACAAAATCTTATAAATATATGCAAAGGTGGGGAACATTTTAAAAGCTCAAACCTAGACTCTCCATTATGTGAGTATAGAAAGAAAAAATTTAAAAAAAACACATTAGCACTAAAAGGAAAGGATACTATTATATTTCATCTTTTTCTTATACCTGAGTAAAAAATCATTTAATTACTATCTAAATATGATAGCTTTTGATTGTTTATAAATTTAGCTGTACCATATTTATAAAATATTTTTGTTAATCATCTACTAGTGTGGGCTACATATAGTAAAGTATTTTATAAGAATTTAAAAGTGATTTTATTTTCAGAGTGTGAAATAATTTAACATATATTTAGTGCAATTGTGATTAACTTGTACATTTCTGAAACAATTAACAACAAATATATGAGTACTTAATGGAAGCAAAGGTCTCAGGTTGATTTTTAAATCCTTAGAACAATTCTTAGCATTAATTTTATAAGGATCATTTGGCTATAAAAAGCCCAAGCAGAAGAGTGTGATCTATAGGGAATTAATAGTTTATCTCTGAATCCTACATCAAACTGCAGTGCCAATTTATATTCTGGGCATGTTACACCTCTGAGCTCACTCACCACTAGAATCTTTAGCACATTGGCATCATTATTGCTTCATGAAAATAGTACTGCAATAGCTCTAGACAACTTCAACATATAAGGGATTTGGAAAATTCCCCGGGTAAGTGTTGTTCATTAACAGAAAAGTTTTCCAGTGGCATCTTAATTGCAATAATGAGTAATGTGTTCTTTTCTAAGTCAGTCCTTGACAAGAGACATGGAAAGGATAGATATAATAAAAACAAGGATAAGAAATAGATCCAAGAAAGACATCCCAGTCACATTCTAGGACAGCAAATGATTTCAACACGCATATAAGTAAATGTGAATTTAAAAATAATCAGATGTTTGCTCCATATTTGACAGTGTAAAATTAGAATATCTGGAATTAAAATACACTAATTCATAAGGCATTTTAAGTTGAATAC
>PVHP010023247.1:0-27569 GCA_004024765.1 Zapus hudsonius
TTCCTTCTTTCCTTCTTTCCTTCCTTCCTTCCTTCCTTCCTTCCTTCCTTCCTCCATTCTCTCCTTTCTCCCTCCCTTCTCTCCTTCCTCCCTCCCCCTTCTCTCCTTCCTGTTTTCCTTTATCCCTTCTCTTCTTCCTTCCTCCCTTCTCTCCTTCCTCCCTCCCTTCTCTTCTTTCTTTTTCCTTCCTCCCTTCTCTCGCTCCTTCCTTTCTTCCTTCTTTCCCTTTTTTCTTCTTTCCTTTTGAGAGGTTTTCACTTGATAGGCTGGTTTGGAGTCTAGCCTGCAACTCACCATGTAGCTGGCCATGAACTCATGGAAATCCACCTGTCTCAGCATGCCAAGTGCTGGGCTAAAAGGAGTACATCATCACACTCAGCTTTCCTGTGTTTATTTTCCCATCTTCTTATTGTTTTGTCTCTGTTCTCATTCCTTCTAAAGTGCCTCTGTTTCTGCCAGGCTTATCCTATACATTGTTGGGCCAATAGCAGCCCCTTGGGAACCCTACTTTCTCCCATCCTCTGGTGCTAGCTTTGTATGTCATGACAGACCACAGGTTCAAAGGGAACTTGACAAGAAGATCACGGGGAATTTGATGACAAATAGACCACTTCACCCATTCTGTAACAGTCATCAACCCCTGGAGTTCAGGCAGCGGGACTCACAAGTCTTCCCTGTCCTGCCCATTTGATTCAGCATCCCTCCCCCACTTCCAGATTCCTCAAGCAAAGAGGGATACCAAGTCTGTACCAGGATCCGGTGCACTCACTTCTCTTCTGTTCCCCTTCTTCCACTCAGGCCCTCTAGCTATAAACTTGGGGTTTTTTTGTTTGTTTTTTAAGCATAACTTCAAATCTGTGACTGATCTTGCCTTATCCATGTCTTTCTTTTTCCTGCTTTCAGAACATGTGTAGAGAGATTCCTCTCCTAATACTGCCTCATCTCAAGAAGGGTCCATCAGCCAGTTCTCATAGTACTTACTGTGACATCCAACAGTCAAGCTGCATCTTGGACTGTTAGGTAAATAGTTATGCTTACTAATTAATGATTAACCACACTCTGAATTTCACAAGAAGTTTGGGTCTTACGTCTCACTTTTCACACTAGGAAGCTGATTTCATACAGAAAGTTCTCATCTTCACATCTAGGACCAAAGGGGGGTAAAGCATTACTTAAACAAATTAGTCTTTAGAAAGCAGCATTAAACCTAAAACCGAAGGTAACATTGGATTTTTTTTTCTTGACATGTAGAATATTGCAAAGCATGTAAGAGATTTAAAAAAGGTAATAGGGCTGGAGAGTTGGCTCTTTCTATCTTTCCTTCTTTTTTTCTATCTATCTATCTATCTATCTATCTATCTATCTATCTATCTATCTATCTTTCTTTCTTTTTTCTCTTTCTCTTTTTCTTTTTCTTTCTCTGCTTGCAAATACAAAATAATTAATAAATAAATTTAAAATACATAAATAAAAATAGAACCCAAGAAAGGATGCATGCCTTCCCTTATTTATTTTCTGTTTTCTGAACCCAGACCAGACCCCCTGGGTGATTTTGGACTTAGCTCAGTTGTCTTCATTATCATCAAGAGTAAATTTTTTCCATCAGTATAAATATCATATTTAACTAAATAGCCCAGCAATTTTACCAAACTTCTGTAGCTTTTGCACCTTTGGATCCCTGTAAAGTCAGCATGGATCAATTTATTAACTGTGCTAATGAGGAGTGAAAGGTGGAGTTTGTGGTGTGTTTAAATGGCAAGTGTATTTTAGGCAAGACCTGTAAATAGATCGTATGAGTCTTTCCAGCCAGTGAGGGAAATCTGGCCACAATTGTCCTGAGGGAAGTCATAGACAGAAGGTTCTAACAGTGAAATGGGGGGCAGAACTTGGGGAGGTGCCGTCTGCATGAACATTACTCGGTCTGCCCTCAGTTTTCCATAGATTACAATCAAGGTTGCCTAATCGATAAACTGTTTCCCCTATGCCTCTGATTTTGCAGTTTTCTTTAGGATTCAGGATCAAGGAAGGGGTTATAGTTTCTAACACTTGGAGATTTTTGTCATGGACTCCAAGAACCCTTGCATTGGTATGGACTCACCACCAGTGCCATTCTTGGCGTTCACCTCACAGCTTTCTTCACTGTAAATGGGTCCTGGTGAACTTCCAGCTATAGCTCAAGAACCAGTCCCCAGAATTTGTTGAGTAAGTCTGGCTTATGCTGCCATTTCCTCAGTGTTGGGTTGGTGGAATCTTGGCCATTTGGGGGCCTGGGGGGTTCTTCATGGTAGAATCAACAGGAAAAAAGGGGGGAGCTTGTAATCTGCTTGGGTGTTTGATCCAATGGCTAAGGGGAAAATGAATGACTGCTTCACAGAGGGACAGGAAGGATTATATCTGGATTGTCACTATTTCCTGTTTCCATGACAAGTAGGAAAATTAATTTAAAAAAATGACAACAGCCAAGAGGTAGCAGGACCAAGAGAGCTAAGCCATCTTCGAAGGCAAAGACAATTATGCAAGGATCTGAGGGGAAAACATGGGATCAGAAATGGAGGAAAGAGATGACCATAATCTAGGGGGGGGGTCCCCCAGTCACTCAGAGAAACGAAGACCACTGTGGACATGCTTGCTCCTTTGCCTATGATAAAGTGTCTATGCTGATTACTTTCCCTCATTTCTTCCTTATTGTTTGACATAATAATTGCTTGCCATATGATAATGGAATTTCTAGACCATAATACAGTGCAGTGTTTATGGTACAGTGTATTCAGGTGGGGCTGCGATTTGCTCATGGATGCTTCTAAGAAGAGTTCCCTTCCCTCAGAGATGGACACTGTGCCTGTTGCTTAAGGATGAAAACACACAGAGCCGGGGAGATCGCTCAGTGGTCAAAGGATGAAAACACTGGCTATTGGAACTCTGTGGTTTCCCTTTGGAAAAGAATAAGTCTTTGTTTTATGAAGAATAGTTGCATCTTACAGAGAAAAAAATACAGATTTTCTTTCTTTGCAAAATTTCCATCTATGTCTAAGAGGATGGTCTCATCCACTTGGGAAGCAGAGGGTTGGATCATGCTGATTGCTAAGCTCTGACCTCTGGGTTGAAGTCACCATTTTGTGTTCTGTCCTGCGCTGCTGGGGCTGGAAGATAGTAAATATGCTTCTCCTTTGTCAAATGGCTTCTGGCATCGACAGTGCTGTAGTCTGAATCTAGAATATCCCAAAGGTCCCAGTGCTAAAGACTTGTTCTCCAGCCTGTGGCTCTACCATGAATTGGTGCAGCTTTTAGGAAGTATAGCCTAATGGGAGGTTTAACGTCATTAGGGATTTATTTTGGGTATTTTTTTAAAAAATGTTTCAGTCTGGCTGGTCTTGTGAACTCATGATTCAATCTATAGCTCCTGCTGGTCTTGAACACATGATTCTCCCTCTGCATCCCAAATGCTAAGATTATAGGCCGACCACCATGAAGTGTGTGGGCCTGTTCTGCTCTACCCTCCAGCCAGTGGTGTGCCAGTACAGATCAAAGCAACCAACTGGTCATGCACATGAAGCCTCCAAAATTAAACCTTTTGCTCTCTTCAAGATTGTCTCCGTATTTGTTACAGTAACAGAAAGCAGACTAATAATACAAAGAGGCAACAAAGGAGGGCTGGGGAAAGGACTTCTCCTTACATGGCTACAGAATCCTCTGCCTCAAAGTAGCATGGCTGGATTGTCTCAGCAACAGGCTCATGGAGGCCCTCAGCAGGCAGCACCTCCCACCCCATGTCAGAGGGCTTTGTTCCAGATCCATGGAGACATTCTTCAAGTCCCAGGTCAATGACACTCCCACTTCAAAAGACTGAGCTCCAGCTGCATGAAGCCTTTCCTCTGAGTTTCTGAAGCATCTGTAGGAGCTCTGTTCTTAGAAGTCTGAGTCCATCTTCCCAAGAACTGAGTTTCATGACTCACTTCCTCCCGGGTCCCACCAGGCTCTCCTGCCTGAGGTTGCAGTTTCCTTGTTACCTGGATCCACTCTTCCTCTGGGTCCTCCAGCGCCTTCTCACCCAGCTCACCCAGCTTCTCCAGCGCCTGCTCCCCCAGTGTTGTTGGGGGCAGGCTTATGGGTGTTATAAGCCAGCTTCCCCTTGCCAGTGTTTGGCACACCTTCCTGCCATTGTTTGCAGTGCTGTGGCGGAGGTGATGTCTACCCCTCTGCTCATGCCATCATTTTTCCTGCCAGGATGGAGTCTCTCCTGGAGTCCATAGGCCAATTAAACCCATTCCTCCCAAGCAGCTTTGATTAGGCTCTTTTTGTTGCAGCAATGAGAGAAAGGTTGACTACAACACGCCATCAGCTAAAAATGCAACAAATAAATAGAGAAAACCAATAGCTGTTATAAAAATTGGTACAAAGCCTCTTAACTAAGTACTAGCAACTGAATTCAGTAGAATACTAAAATGATAACACTCCCTCAACAAATGGAGTTTATTTTCCAAATGCAAGGATGCCTCAACATGCAAAGATTAGTCAATATAATATAACCTCATAACAAAATGAAGGGAGTAATAAGATAAATGATTATTTTAAACGATTAAAAAATTTGTCAATACTGAATACAATTTATGATGAAACACAACCTTAATTATTTTAGTATGGCATAATCAACTTAACCAAATAGTTATGATTAAAATTAGTAAAAGTACTTATGCTTAAAGAGTGATATTACTGAATCTTGGAGATGGTTTCATCCTTATGGGAACATAAACTTGACACTAAAGTTTTTTCTGGTTTTGGAGCTCTTATTTTTTTTAATATTCATTTTACTAGTGTCTGAGGTTATATTTTAATATTGATCTATCCATAATTATTATTAAATATTTTCTTCTGGAATATATAATTATAAATTATTAAATAATCTCTTTGAGAATATGATTGTCTATCCCTAACTTTTTGATGATAGAAATCATAACTTTTAGTCTGCATATCTTGAAAATTTGTTTCCTTCCTTTGTCTCTGACAGTTTGCCAATATCTGCAAAGATTTCCATAATATTTATAATTAACTGAAATCTTCAGAGTTAATACCATGGAACTAGCTTTGGGTGAACCCAGCCATATCAGGCATTTATTGAACATCTTGAACTATTTTTTAAAAATTGTGTTTGTGGTTCAAGGAAAACCAAAGCATATTTTCATATTTTACTAAGAATTTTTTTCTCTTCAATCTTAAAATAATGTCTATTTTAAAGGAAATTTAATCCATATGTTACTAAATTCCTCACACTTACCTCATGAAAATTTGATTCTATAAGATTCATTTGATGTGCAAAAAGCCTAGGGAATTACTTTATGAAAGTTAAGAGGAACTTTTTTCCTTATAAATAACAAGTCAAATTGGCTAGGTGAATTTGACTCAAGTGTACTTTTTCTGCCAACTATACAATGCCTCATGAGCTAAAAGGTCTGAATTCATAAAAAAATTTGACTTGTCAAATAATTCCCAGTGATGTTAAAATTAAAATTATTTTTCTTTATACTTTACTTTGCCTATTCTTTTTAAAAACTTTTTTTTGAGGTTGGGTCTCACTCTAGCCCAGGCTGACCTGAAACTCATTCTGTAGTTCCAGGCTGGCCTCAAACTCACAGAGATCCTCCTACCTCTGCCTCCCAAGTACTGGGGATAAAGGTGGGCATAATCATGCCCAGCCATTTTAACTATTTTTAAAAGTTATTATTTCTACAATAATATGAGCACTTATAGAAATGAAAAATCATATATCTGAACTTGAGTTTCCCAATGACACTCAGGATTTCTTTTATATTTTTTCCTCTTTTGTGTGAAGGCCTGTCTATTTATAAACCGTGAACATCACAGAACTGACGCTTCCTCCAGTCAGTGGAAATTGTTTTACAATTTTGGAAGTTTTGGGAAGGACTGCTATAGTTATTCTTTAAAAGGATAGGTTTCTGAAACCCTCAAGTTTAAGAGTCTTCTTTGTAAGCAGACTTTTACTCACTATTTACCATAACTAAAACTTTCAATATCAGAAAGTCAACTTTATGTAATATATATATACATATATATATGTATATATATATGGTCAAAAAGGAATTGTCAGTGAGAAAACACTGAAATATGGATGTTTTCAATACAGTGATTATTCCCTTATTTTTGTTTCTTTGACGTTGATTTCCAAGTGTCTAGTGAGTCACCTGAATTATCACCCTACAAGATTTGTTAGTAATGAAGATGCTGAGACCTCTTTCCAAGTATAAGGAATCAAATCTCTGCTTTAGTGAATTAATAAAAATATATTAGGATAATGTTGGAAATGTTTCTCAAATGAAGTGATTTATGTAAAACTGAAAATTATGAGACTTTATAAAAATTCATTTTTGAATGTGTTAATTTTTTCAGCTTCATTGAGGTATAATTGACAAAAGTATATATATTTAAGGTGCATAATGTATAATAGTTTGATATACATATGAATTATAAAATGAGTTCCACAAACAAATAACTAACATATTTACATACTTACAATCTACCCATCAGTAAATTCTAAGTATACAATATATTATCCTTCATCACAGTGTAGGTAGTATGACTATTTTGACAATATTAAGCTAAAATGTTCATTCTTAGAACTAGCATTTATTGAGTATCTACTACATACAGGGAAGGAGAAAAAACATTTTTAAAAATTCCTAATTTATCCTGACAGCTCGTTTCAACCTGGCACTGTTGAAGGTGTGTGCATGAATCAGGCCACAAAGTGTTCTTCATAATTGGAGTCAGTGTCCACTGGATCCCCAGCTGGAGGCCTGCCTCGGTGTACCTTCCCAGCCTGCTGCTCATTGGAAACAGCCTCCTCTAAGATCCTGCTTCTTCCCAATGCCAGAAGAGATGTGTTATTTGGTTTGAGTTTTGAAGGAGAAGAGGAAGGAGGAAGAGCATCCTGGAGCGAATGGTGGGATTCATTGATAGCCAGGAAGGAGATACTTGGGGCTTTGAATAAAATCTGAAAAGCAAATTAATCCAGTCTCCCCTGCCACTCCATCTGAAACACACCCCTTTCTACCTTTCACCAGCCCTCACCCACTACCCTCTTCTCAAAAGTCCAGTGCTCTCTGCCTCCCAGGAGTACTGCCAAGTGTCTCTCCTTAACTGCTCATGGCACCAAACTTGGTTGGGTACCTTCTCCTAAACTTCCCAGTGCACCCCACTTCCTCATCATCTTCCTTCTCCCTTCCCAGCTCTCTTTGAGAACAGCACAGTGAGTGCTCCAGAGTGAAATGTGTACATTAAGTCAAGTTCAAGGGAACGCATGGCTCTTCTGGCTCTCTCTCGTCCCTTTTATGACTCACACAAAGTTCATGTCCAGGTCCAAGAAGAAAGAAACAAATTTGAGTCCAGACCCCTAAAAGGGGGAGCGATCTAGGCTTTAATTGGACCTGAAGGATAAGACTACATGGTAGCTAGTAACCATAGTGAAGGAGGAATCAAAGGCGAGCAAGGTGATAATACATTGTACCTCTCACTGTGGCCCAGGAACCAAGAGTCTGATGCTTTTCCTGAATCCACACATCTATTGCTCAGTGATCCTTGGACAGAAAATGGCACTTTTCATTTTAATGAGAAAATGGAGGCTAATATGAGTTAACTGTCTACAGAGCAGAGGTGGTTGAGAGACTAACACCATTTTTTTTTTTTGACAATTTACAGGCTGGCCTTTGCATTTAGCCCCTCAGTGGCTCTGAGTCAGGAAATGTGCTTTGAAGTCCAGGCTTGGACAAGCAGTTCCAGAACCCCCAAGCCTCCCTGCTGTGCTTACTCATAGGCCTGTCTTGCTCATTCTCTAGAAGGCTCCTGCTTTCAGGATCCTGAGTGCTTGTCTGTCAATTCAAGTCCAGTGTCTGTAGGCTCCTCCCACTTAAGATACTCAGAGTGCCAACTGGGAACCCAGCTAGGGAGTGGGTCAGCTGTGTGTGAGGAAATGAGAGACTGACAACTGTTTATTAGTCAGCACCTCTTAAATAGGGCTACTCTTTGTGTTACCTTGGAAAAGCAAACACAATCCCTCCCTTGGACTATGAAGCACTTTGGTCTATACAACACAGGGGCAGTGTTGACACCCCCTCCGCCTTGCCATGTGACAAAGGACTCAGAGGTCACTTCACAACTGGATGGTAAAACTGGGGCTCAAATTCAAATCCTCTCCTCCAGCCAGTTTTTATCCCCCAGAAAGCAAATTATAACTACCTTTTAAATACGTGTATTTTTTTTTGAATAGAAAGTATCAGTGGCTTAGTATTGACAAGTCAAACTAAAAAGGTAAAAATAAGAATATGATTTCCAAACAAATGATCTATCATTTGGACAGAGGGTGGCTTTTACTTACTTTTCTGCATGATCATACTTAGCCTAAATACTAATCAACTAATGTATTACGACTCCTGTGATTTGAAATGGATATTTTAATTTAAAAAATTACAAATTCCCACACATGAGGCTCCCTGACATTCTCACCTGGGCCCTTCCTCCAGGGACACTGTGTCACGGTTAGATGACACCAGCCCTGGTATGCTTATGGGCTAGACCCACTCTCCAAATATCACCCAGCAACACAGAAGTTTGCTAGTTTCTGTTCAAGTCAAGTCCAAACTGGATTTTCCTGATCAGCTTTCTTGTCGTAGGTAAAGGGACTCAGATCCCCTTCTTCACATGTCTCGTTTCAACATGTTCAGAACATGAGTGAAGTGACCACAGAACAGGAAAGAGCCAGAGGAGCCTCATGTGAGCAGCACTCAGAGGCCATAACCAGCAGTGGCCTCCACCACAGCTCAGTCCCACTGAGGCGACTGGAAGATGGAGTTAAACTACTTTCCCAGGAGGCAGAAGTGAGTTTGTTGGTCAGACTACAGCCTCTGTTACATATGTCCCCTACTCAAAACCCACCTGTAATTGCCATTTTGAAATTATTTTAGGGGCTGGGGAGATGGCTCAGCAGTTAAAGGTGCTTACTTGTAAAGCCTGTGGGCCTGGGATTCAACCGCCCAGCCTCTCACATAAAGAGAGATGGGTGTTTGTTTGCTATGACAAGGGAACCTGGCATGGGTATGCACACACACACACACACACACACACACACACACACACGTAAATATGTAAGTAAATAATTTTTAAAAAACTTTATTTTAAAGTCGTTTTATGATCTGATGAGGAAAACAAGGTACGGTCTATTATCTACCTAGGCATCCCTACATACATGCATCCATACAAGACTTTTGAGGTATATGTGATTAAAAAGTGCATATCCAGCTTATCAATTAATTTATTAGCTGGGCCTCTCCAGAGAGACAGAGCCAACAGGAGACATGTTAGTTACTGTAAGGACCATGAGGCTGCTCTGCCTTCAGCAAGCTGCAGAGCCTGAAGAGCCTGCGCTATAGTTTCAGTGCCAGTGCAACAGGCTGGGTCCCCAGGAAGAGCCCATGTTTTAGTTCCAATCTGAAGAAGGTAAAACTCCCATTTTCTGGCTTGGTAGGAGTCTCTCACTCAGATGTCGTGTTTGTTGAGGCCTTCCACTGATTGGATGAGATCTACCTGTTATGGATTGAATGTGAAATGTTAGCCAAAGACTCAGGTGTTGTGATTGAATAGTAAGTGGGCCCCAGTCAGTGGTACATTTGGGAGGAGGCCATGGAACCTTTAAGAGGTGAGGCTGGGCAGTTGGAAGTAAGGTATTAGAGGCAGGCCTTGAAGTCATGCCTGCCTTGGGTTCCACCATGAGATTACCTGTTTCCAGATTCACCAAGAAGTGAAAAGCTGCTTCCAGGAGCTCCTGAGACATGGGCCAAACCACTTCTGCTGCTGTGACTTCCCAGCCATGATGGACTGAAGCCAGGAGCCAAAAGAAGATTCTCCTTCCTTAAGTTGTTTCTGTCATGTATGTTGATAAAAAAATGAGGAAGGTAACTAGTATATCACTCTTATTAGGGAGGGTAAACTGCCTCATCAGCCTATCAGTTCACATGTTCGTCTCATCTGGAAATGTCCTCACTGATGTACTCGGAATAATCAAACATTATCTAGACACCCATGACTCAGTTGAGTTGACTTAAAAAATGAACCATCATACCCCACAAACACTTGTGTTTACTTACAATCTTTATATTATTTTCTGATGATAAAATTTTGCTAACACTAAAAGTCCAGTGAATACATTGTATTTGCTCTAGGGAATTATTTCAAAGTCTATATTGCAAGATATAATTCATGTGCATGTATTTATATGTCTGTATGACTGCTGCAAACTGTTACATGTATAGAGTCCTTTGTCTTTTAGAAGGCACAAGAAATAGCTAAGAACTTCAGAGTGTCCAAAGATAAGGTCACTTATCTTCATGTATGAAGATAACCTGGTTTAATGAATATCTCTAATCTATATCTCTAACAGGAGGATGCACAATCACCCCTGGGTTGTAGCATAAAATGTTTTATCAACAAAGTGGAGTAACTGTAATATGGTGATGGGTAATGTTAGTGGGGGTGATATAGGGGGCAAGAAGTTATTATTACAAAGAACATATACTGATTGTTATTTACATTCCAAGTTTTTTTGGTATTTTTCATTTGTTTGAAAGCAGAGAGATAGAAGAGAGAAAGACAGAGAGAATGGGGCACCAGGGCTTCCAGACACTGTAAACAAACTTAAGATGCACTTTGTGCTTCTGGCTTTACCTGAGAACTTGGGAATTGAACTAAAGTCTTTAGGTTTTGCAGACAAGCGCCTTAATTGCTGAGCCATCTCTCCAGCCCTACCACTCCAATTTGATAGTCTTCTCAGCTGAAGAGTTAGTCTTATATCTTCAGAGTTTCAGAGGACCCAGTGCATTGCAAAACACCCAGTAAGTAGCCAAAAAAATATCTCCATGTATAGACTACAGACTTTTCAACAAATACTGCGCTGTCTGCCATGGCTTCCATGTGACATTATTCAGCACTATCCTGTCATGTTTGACAGGTGCACAATTATTTTTAGTGTTTCCTGACAGTGCTTGTAGCCTTCAGAGTAATTTTGGAAAGTCATCAGTGGTATCATCCAACTTTATGTCCAAATAAAAATTTTTCTGAAAAAAAAATTTCTGGAGTCTTAGGGAGGAATGGTCCTTCCCCATTGAGTTATCCATGTATCTCCTCTCTAACTTTTGTGTAAATATCCTCCTATCTAAAGACCCATGAGAACAGTACCTCATGTATTTCCTCTACCAACTTGGGACCGCAGTGAGAGAGAGAGAGAGAAGGGAGGGAACTTAGTCTAGTCCTCATGGGTTGATTGCCTGAGATCCATGTCAAATCACATTACCTGCTGTTGTCCCCAGCCCTCTAACATTTTTCTCTTGTGATCTTTCTTTAAACTGCTTTTCTATTTATCTCCATATCAGAAATTCTTTCTTCCCATTCCTAATTTCCTGAGCGAGAGTCCCTGTAAGAACAGACTATGGTCCCCTTGGTGACAGGCACCAGCTAGCACCGGTGAGTTGTTATGCTGGACTAGTGAGTAATGTCTGGGAATGCTTTGGCTCCCTTCCTCATGCTCAAGGACAATTTTGCATTCTCCCAAGTTCTCGGCATGTTTCTCCTTTAGGAACAATATCTGACATTGGAATTTCTGAAACCTGCAGCTCTGTGTCAAGCCATTCTTCCCTGATATATTTTTTTTAATGGAGTCGGTTTTTGTTCCTCATTCTTATGACTGGTTCATTGTGTGGTGACCTTGCCCAGACTGCTCTTTAATTCCCTCAGAGACCTGTGTAGAAGAGCTGGCTCCTTGAAGCACTGAGGCTCTGCTACCTTCTCTGCCCTCCACAGCTGCTCTTTGGATTCCTGCCTGGCTTACTTTCACTATACAATTAAGAATTTAATTCTATATGACTTTCTATTTGGGGACTCTTGTTTCCTAGTCTGCACTGCTCATTTGCTCAGGGTATGGGTTGTATTTTATAACTCTTCAGCATCCCCCCCCCCAAAGTCCCTAGAACACTGCTCTGAGTAACCTGACAGTCACTTATTAGCTAGGTGCCACAGTGATGATATCATGCTAATTGCTTTTGATGACATACCAGATCTTACACGTTCAAATAATGTTTTTCTTGGCAAGACTGCGACTTGGGGAGGCTACTCGTATATTCTAATGGTGTTATCAATGCTAAAAATCATTTTTCAGTGCCTCTCTCTTTGAATTGCAACCTGAATCTGTGACACTTGTTTAATGTCTGGGGTTTAGCATTTACTATAGTGAATGAGAGCTTTCACTTGAAAACACAATGGCTTTCAAGGTCGTATTCCTGCTTGCACACAGTTTGTATTCTTATATAGATTATGATGAGAGGCCATCACGGGGATGTTATAATAAGAAATGTGTCAAGTATTATGAAGGAAGTGTAAAAACACTATATTAGGGAAGAAGAAAAGATAATTTACTGCTGAGGTGAAGAAATGTATGGGACCTCAGTTTTTAGTCTTGTAAATAATTATAAATCTTTATCCTCTAATTGGCTCAATTTGAGGCACCGAATAAAAGCTATTTACAATAACCATAATTGCAATAGACTAGGAAAAAAGGAAAAGCTAATTGTAATAGATTAGGAAATAATTGGGCATTTTTTAAAAAGCTTAATAGAAAGGCTGGGGAGATGGTTCAGAGGTTAAAGGCTCTTGCTCGAAAGCCTACTGGAACCAGTTTGCTTTCCTGGAATCCACATGGCCTGTGTGTCTGTGGTACCAGTACGCCTACAGTGGTGGAGGGCAGAGCAGGAGAACCGGGAAGCTCATCACTGGTATATCAAGGACTAGGACAATAAGGAAGGCTCTCCTCAAGCCAGGGGAAAGGGGAGGACAAGCTCCCTCACATGCACATGGTGGTAAATGCAGGTCCCCTTCCCACATGCATTTTTTAAAAAGTGAAATAGAGCACTAAATTATATGCTCAAATTGGAAACTGGTTTTGAAGGCAACTGTTTTTTTTTTTTTTAAAGCAGAGTAACATGATAGCCAAATGAGCCAATCAGGTTTCATAAGATGCTCATGTTGTAATTTAAACCTGTCTGAAATCTATTTCTTTATTATTCATCTCTAACCCCCATATTACCCATATTCTTACTCATAAAAGATTAATGTAGATCAAATTTTTCAAGGCAACTATGAGAATGCACAGGGGTTGTGGGCTCCTTATGATATTTCACCTGAATAAATGTATGGTGATCAATTGGCATCTGAGCATTGCTATAGTACTTTACTGAAGAGTTCCCGACAGCCTACACATCTGTGCCCTGCCCCTGGCACATGACCGTCTGCCACCAGTGCTACTGAGTGACAAGAGACAGTCACTTGGCAGCGGGAGACCATTTGTCCTGTGACCAAAAGGTCTTGAGAATCCAACACAGCCCTGGTTCTCTGTCCCTGTATCTCCTGGCATCTTTCTTTGCATCCCTGGGAGCCCTGGTGACTCTTCCCTATCTATTACATTGTGTGTTTTCCCCACTGGAATATAAGGTGACTCATAAAAGCAAAGTACTAGCCTCTCTTGTTTCCACCTGTATCTTCAGTAATCAAGCCAGTGCCAGGAATGTAGTAGACATCCAAAGCAATTTTGTTGAAAACAAATGGGTGAATTGATGGGTGGATAAATTCTGTGTGCCAGGAGCTTGGAGGCACATGTTCTGATTTGTCCTCTAACATGGTCCTAGCAAGGCCTTCCTTCTGTCGACAAAGTAACAAATGTTTGATCTCAGAGAGGTGGGGAACATTGTCCAGACCCACAAACAGCAGTGAGGAAGCTGGGGATTGAGGCAGGTGACTTTGATTCTGAGACCATGCTCCTCAACATCTGGACAGAGTGGGGAGCCTTCTAGCTATGGACAAGCTGAGTGTTGGAACAATCACAGGAGAAACCAACAGGCTGCTGTTGAAGTACATTAAGGGCCCTCAGTGGTGTTCTGTACTACCAGACATGTGAAATGGGTCTTTGTAAGTGAAAATTTAGGAAAGCAAATCAGAGTGAATTGAAAGACAAACATGATTACTTGGAAACTGTAACAACCCTGAGCTGAGGTAAAAGCCAAAGAAGTTGGAAGGTCGGGAAGTAAGAAGGTATATATATATATATATATATATATATATATATATATATATATATATATATATATCCAGGAATGTGAGCATTATTTGATCACCATTGGAAGAAAACCAAGAACACCCAGTGTTGTCTTTAGTCTTGGCTTCTTCCATCCCTGTTCTAACTTCAAATAGGTAAGAGCCCCTGTTCCTAACACTCACCCTCTCATTCTCTCTCTCTCTCCTCTCTCTTTCTCTCTCCTTTTGCTTAGTTTTATTTTACATTTTCTAATTATAATCATTTTTATTGCTTCTACCAAGAACATGTGCAAATGAAGTTGACCATCTTTCCACTGTGAGGCCCCAAGGCAGTGAAGACTGAGTACCACTGCCTTCATCATGTCATAGTACTGACCCTGAAAGTGACTGAAACTCCCCAGGATCTACAGACCGTCTTGATGACAACTGCCTCACTTCTCTTTCCAAAATTAGAGGTCACAATTTGTACAGTAAAAGACATTAAACAACAAATAATGATATTATAAAATCATTAAGAGATTTTAAAAGGAAGGATTAATCGCAGGCCACTTTTTGAAATGATGAAAAATGTCATTGTTTAAAATAGAGTGTGATGGTTTCATCCAGGTTTCCCCCACAAAAGAATGTGTTCTGAATGCTTGATCCCCAGCTGATGGCAGTATGGGTATTGGAACCTTGTTAGACGTGTGTTGTTGGGGGTGGGCTTATGGTTGTTATAGCCAGCTTCCTCTTGCCAGTGTTTGGCACATTCTCCTGTTGCTGTTGCCTACGTGATGTCCACCCCTCTGCTCATGACATCCTTTTTCCTACCATCATGGAGCTTCCCCTCGAATCCATAAGCCAAAATAATATCCTATTCCTCCACAAGCTGCTTTGGTTAGGTTCTTTGTCACAGCAATGAGAAAGCTGACTATAACATTTTTGGTTCCAGAGACCAGGATCTGTTGTTGCTAGTACCCTGATTCTGTGACTTTGACCTTTTGGAACTGATTTGCAGGAGGAATGTGGAAGCATTTGAAACCTTGGCCTAAGAGACCCCTTGCAATGCTGTAAGTACAACTTGATGAACCATTCTGATGAAAGACCTGAATCCAGTAAGAATCATGGACTGTGAGGTTTGGCTTACGAGGGTGAGAAAGAACTTTGTCAGGAATGTATCAGAAGCACTTTGTGTGAGAGGCTTGTTACCTCTGACTATCTGTGTCCTGAGTACTGGTGCAAGGTTGCTCTGCATGGAAATGAACGGGTATGATCTGATGGAGATGGCACAGAAAGAAATGAAATCTCTGGGCTGAAATTGCTGCCTGTTCAGCTGCAATTGTTTGAGAGATTACAACTACTGAGATGGGCCAATTGGGACAAAAGGAAGATTGTGGACTCTTTGAACTAGGGGGCCTGAATGTTGAAGTTTTCCTGCTCTTCAAAGTTGGCTTTGTTCCCCCTAGATTACCAAGTCGGTAGCCCACCTGGTGCTGTGGAGTATAAACTATGCAGGAAGAGGGTCATTGGCTTTGCAACAAGGCTTTTTGGAAATAGCCATAGGCAATGTGAAGCAGGTATGCTGGAATGCCTGCGTGGAGACTGATGAAGCCATGACAATGAACCAAAGGTTGTAGTGGAGACCCAATGAAATGCTAGGACTGTGGGATGGTTGCCAAGGAGAACTGCCAGCACTGGAATGAATTTTCTGGAACTGTGAATGGCCTAGTTGGAGGGGTGGAATCAGATCTTCAAGAGGCCTATCTCTGGTAATTATGTACTTGGAATTAAAGTTTGATGTTTTCCCTGTCTGTTCTGAATCTTGTATTGGTTCTTTCTGTTTTTGCTAATGCCCAGTGTCATCTTTTGGAGTATGAATGTGCTATGCCATTATGGGTTTTTATTTTTAGTATTATGTTTCAGTTGAAAGAAAACCATGGGAACTTTTGGAATTGAGATGAATGCATTGTATTTTACATCATTTATGATTATTAGTTTGTGGGGGCCAGGGGCAGATTGTAATGGTTTTATCCAGGTGGCCCCAATAAATGAATATGTCCTGAATGCTTGATCCCCAGCTGATGGCAGTTGGGTATTATAACCTTTTTAGATCTGTGTTGCTGGGGGCAGACTTATGGGGGTTATAGACACCTTCCCCTTGCCAGTGTTTGGCACGCTTTCCTGTTGCTGTTTTTCACATGATGATTGCCAGGAGGTGATGTCCAGTCTCTACTCATGCCACTGTTTTCTCAGCCATCATGGAGTTTGCAATCGAGTCCATAAGCCAAAATAAACCCTTTCTTCCACAAGCAGTTTTTTGGTTGGGTTCTTTGTTGCATCAACAAGAAAGTTGACTAGAATATAGACCAAATCAAGAAGAAGAAGAAGAAGAAGAAGAAGAAGAAGAAGAAGAAGAAGAAGAAGAAGAAGAAGAAGAAGAAGAAGAAGAAGAAGAAGAAGAGGAGGAGGAGGAGGAGGTGTAGGAGGAGGAAGAGGAGGAGGAAGAAGAGGAAATTTATATTAAACATATAGAAAAATAGAGTTCTGTTTTTAATAAAGAAGAGTATAGAATAATTAGTTAGAGTTGTAAAACTTGAGGAACTCTTACTGTGCAAAGCTGTGTTGCATTTCTGGAAAGAACCTGAAGTGAAATTGGATGTTCATCTACATGTTAGAAATAAGAAAAGTGCCTGCCGTTTCCCACATCCTTCAGCAAGATTTAGAGGCATAATATTTGTGCCATTATGCTAGTTGTGTTTCTTTTCAAGAGGAAAATGTATGGCCCATATGTTCACATATTTAAAGAAGCAGGATTGGGTTAAATGTAACAAACATATTTGTATTTTTCCTAAATTCTACCAACATGACTTCCTAATCTAAGGTAATCTTCATTCAATGTAGACCCGAGTTCTGTATATTGAAGAATTTAGAAGCTAAGTAATGCTTCCTTATGTGTTGGATTCTGTGTCAAGAATGGTCCTTAGCATTTTCTATCATAACTATATGTTCTTGTACCTTTTTCTCACACTGCTATGATTGCTTTGGGGAAAGAGAATGTGTCACTTTTTCTTTGTCCCTGGTTTGAATAATAAATTTCTCAGCAAACATATTTATACAGTGTAATTCATATTATAGAATTTTATTGCCTAAAAATTAATAGGCTTGAAGTTTTCACTAAGATACAATCCACTTAGACTCCTTCTATAGTAGCAAGTAGAAAGGAGACATTTTTGAACAAAGGAAAAAAACACTTAAATATATAAAATATAATGGGGGACAGGGGACTCTGTCGAGTAAGCACTTACTCTGTAAGCTTGCTGGCTTGAGTTTGGATCTCAAGCACACACATAAAGCTGGACACAAAGTTGCACATGTATCAATGGCCCCGATGCACTTATGCAGTGGGAGACACAGTCATGAGCCAGCTAGTATGGTGTTTCCAGGGACAAAACAATGGGACCCTGTTTCAAACAAGGTGGAAGAAGAGTCCAACACTCCCAGGTTGTCTTATGACCTCCACACACATGCAGTGGAGCACACACACACACACAAACAGCAATAATGTAAAATATAATTTATACCATTGGCTTATTATAAATCCCATAAAACCCAGAAAATTTTAGGATGAAGAACGTATGAATTGGTAATGCCTCTTGTTGAGGTCTTTTGAAATTGATTAATGAATTAATTTGGTGCTAAGGATTAGACCCATGCATGCACTCTAGCTCAGACCAACACTCTTGTCCCCATTGTTTTATTTTACAAACCTCTTTTCTAACTGTCCATGAATCGCATATAAAAATTAAAGAAAATTAAATGGGACAGGGAAATTGTATATTAAAGATAGTCACTTTATTCACAAGATAAATATGCTTCCTCATATAAATGCCTAAGCATATAAGAATCGTTTTACCACATCATCACCTATGATTGCATTTCTTTAAATATAATCAAGAAAAATTAGTTTCCAGCATGGTGATGGCTCAGTGATTATAGTGGTTAAAGATACTTGCTTATGAAGCCTGCCATCCTGAGGTTCAATTCTCCAACATCCACATAGAGCCAGACCCAAAATGTTTCTGGCATTCGTTGTCAGTGGTAAGAGACCCTGGAGAATGTATACATATGCCGTGCATGTGTGCCCATGCTCGAACACACACACACACACACACACACACACACACACACACACAGAGAGAGAGAGAGAGAGAGAGAGAGAGAGAGAGAGAGAGAGAGAGAGAGAGAGAGATATTTGAAAAATAAATGAATCATTTCAAATAAGTAAAAATTTCAGAAGTGATGCTCAGTGATAACCTCTTCTCTGCTAGTCATTCCAAATCATTGGCTTATTTTAACACATCTGGCTGCATCTCAATGCTGTCCCATCTAGGTTTAGGAAGGGTGACCCTATGTAGAGGGAGGAGAACAACTTTATAGCCCGACATTCTTGGGTGTGAATTGCCACCACATCATTATTTAAAAATCACAAGTCTAGGGGCTGCAGAGAAGCCTCAGCTATTAAGGTGCTTTTGCCTGCAAAGCCTAGCATCCCAGGTTTGATTCCCCTGCACCCACATGTAGCCAGATGCACAAAGTACATCTTTATAGGCCACAGTATGATGTCTCTACATTTACACACTGTGTAATGATCAAATTAGGCTTCCCAAGCAATCCATCACCTCAAATGTTTATCATTTCTTTGTGATGACAACATTCAAAATCTTCTCATCTCACTATTTGGAATTATCCAAAATTACTTGACAGCCCTTTATGGTTTCCCAAACCAAGTGTATGTGATAATGCATAGTATATAGTACAAAGAGCTAATAGCCTAGAACAATGTTTGCTCACCCTGGTAGGTTGATACTCACATTGGTTGCCTCTAAATGGTTATCTGTTGAAACACTTTATCTTTTATAAGGGTGAATCCAGAGTACAATGAGTAATGCATAATAAAATTATTTTGGGGGAAAGGACCCAAGTTTAAAGGGGAGGGGGGTATGAGAAAGAGGGCCAGATAAGCTGAGTAAAATAATCTCCAATGACTTCATTGTAAAATAATGACTTTTACCAAATAACTGCATTGTAGTTTTATCTTTCTAACCAAGATTGTGTTAACGCTCTAAAATTAAGTCTCTTGTAAAAGTTATCTGGAATTTCTCAACAAGTTTTTAAAGGGGTTTTATTTTTTCATTGGAGGTCATGCATCAAGAATTTGTAGGAATTCCGCCTGGAAAGTAATCATCAGTGGAAACGGGCAGTCAAAGCTGATTTATATTCCTCTTCCAGATAAAAATTCCTTCCGTCTTAGACCTGCATTTCAGAAAAGATTATTATCACTCTGGAAAGAATACATCAGTGTAGAAAAAAAGAAAGAATGACCTCAAGGATGTCTTTCCTGCCTCTGTGCACCTCCAGGTCTGCTTCTTTTTAAATATTCTCTTTGGAAATATTCTGTGGAAGTTCAAAGCAGAGGATGTCAGAAGCGTGCTTGAGAGGAGCGTTCCAAATGATGTCGCCTCACTTGTCTGCTTTGGGAGTCCATGACACATCCTGGGTGGTAGAAAGAAGGAAGACAGGAGGTGGGAACACGGGGGAGAGTGTTTCTGTAACTGGCCCAAAAGAAGGAAGAAATTTTCATACAGCAATATATTCTCCTTCCCTTTGTGGCCAGAGGGACTGGCCATTAGCTGTGGTTGTATCTTCAAGTGCATGGGATGCTCATGAGAGAGATGCTTCATTACTAAGCTTTGGCTCTTTCTGAAGATAGAAATAAATTTAAATTTCAAGTTCCTCTTTTGCTAACTCCTCCATTTATAGGTGACTTCACTTCTCCAAGTCTGTCCCCTCATCTGTAAAATGGATTTCTTTGAGTCATTAGGAGGCATCAGTAGCTGTCATGTGCCATCATTTGGTTAGTACCAAACAAAAGTTTATTATAGAACAAATGATTTCAGGAATATTAGTTGCTTCTATCTTCTTCAACTCAGCAAGAGAATTTCTTTATAAAAATATTTTTATGTTTATTTATTTGCAAGGAGAGAGAAAGAGAAAGAAAGAAAGAAAGAAAGAAAGAAAGAAAGAAAGAAAGAAAGAAAGAAAGAAAGAAAGAAAGAAAGAGAGAGGAGACACAGACAGAGAGAATCAGTATGCCAGGGTCTCCAGCTGCTGCAAGCAAACTCCAGATGTATATGCCACTTTAAGCATCTGGCTTTATGTGGATACTTGGGAATCAAACCCGTGTTGTTAGGCTTTGCAGGCAAGCACCTTAACCGCAGAGCCATCTCTCCATCCCCTAGAGGATTTCTGAAACATCATTCCAATGTGGATAGTTGAAATTTCTTCCAGAATCCCACTGATGAAGGACTAAGGCACCAAGTCTCTCTCTGAAAACTGAAGTCTCTAAATAGTTCTCTGTCGATACTGTCTAAAATCCACAGACATTTTATGGCAAACCAGACTCTGCAGCTCAGCCAGGCATTCCGAAGCCCCTCCCATGCTTCAGGATTACAGTTGGAGGTACCTGCCCAACACATTCATGGTACCAAAACCAACTAGCATGTGTTCTCTGTCATCACAGATATTTGTAATTGGTGACTCTCCCAAGTCAGTATGCAACGGAACAATACTACGAAGAGGGAACCTTCTGTTTACTGAGAATTCAGCCCCCCGCCTTACTGAATTATCTCAGCAGTTAAGCCTAAACTTGCAAGGGTCTTAAAAACAATTCCATGAAGCAAGGCCACTGTCAGTCCTATGTGGTTTTGCAGTGGGTAGGTAATTATTTAACAGTAGAAACAGAAGACAGATTTGCTTCCAATTGTGAGCTCATTTCTAAGGTCACAGTGAAAGCTGAGAGGGAGTCCAAAATAAGCATCAGTTTGAACTAGAAAGCCCTTCTCCTAGGGTGCCCAGGTTAATCAAAAGGATTCATCTCAAATAAGAAGAAATCAAATTCACTTTTGTCAGTAATTAGTGGGCATGATAGTAGTGTCTGCTGGTTCACGTTGATCCATTCCCCAACCTCAAATCCATTTTCCAATGACTCTGCCTGATAAGCCACAAACCTCCTTGAGTTCTGATTCACACTTTTGTTGGTCTAAAGCAGTAAAAAAAATAGAGTTATAAACTATCTGTAGGAAAGTCACTAACATGGTTAGCCAGAAAAACTCAGTGAGAGAGCCAAAAAGTTTAATTTGTTGTAACCTATGATTTCTTAGTAAATATTAACTAACGTTGGAAGTATGCATGGATTTACTTCTCTAGGCTGTTTGAACCTTTTAAATCACAATTTTTTAAAACAAAAAAAATTAAGCAAGGCCTTTAAAGTGTGACTCATAAAAGAAGAGTGTTTGGTTAGCTTCCCTCACCTCCCTCCAAGCTACCCGTCTTCACAGTGATGTTTTTCTTCCATGACCTTGTCCCCTCCACTGACATGCCTGGCTGATGGCTAAATCCCTCTTCAGGTGTCTCCAAGGCCCCATGTACCCCTTTGGGTAAATGCTCAAGCAAACAAACCCTCCTTACCCCATGCCCCACTCATGACAAGCTCTATGCTCAGCCATGTTCATATGCAAGATTCAACCATCTTTTCAGTTGCAAAGCCCACCAGGGTTCTTGTCCATAGCAAGAGCTGGGGCATGACCTGACCAGCATAAGGACACTCAGGCGATGCATATAAATGGGATTCTAAAAAAATATTTCATTAACATTATTTCTCCATGTATTTCCAGAATGCAAGATGCTACTCCGTGATATTTCTATCCTATGGATGTAGAACTACTGTGGAACTTAGAACATCATCACATGTATGGACTGATTTATTATAAATGTCTTTAGTATGTTCTATTTCCTCCATTATTATGGAATAAGCTGCAGGGACATGGTCAAGGTAGTAAAAAAATGTATGAGGAATGGCTGAGCTCTCCATGAGAGGGACAGTGTGAGCTCTTAGTCTACAGTGATTTCTGTGGTTGGTTGTGCTTTTAGGACTGAAAAGGACTCATCCCCCCAGAAATGAACAGAGTACTGGCTCCTCAGAACTCTGAGTCTCCACCAATTGTCATTGATCAAAAGATGCTGCTTCATTCAAGATGGAGTCTGGGGGTCAGTATGGGACACAGTTGTCTTATCCCAACACTCTGGAAAGAGCCTCTGATCTGTAGAACTCCCTGGATGTGGAAGCCTCTGTGGTGTCATTTGCAGCCCCACTTCTCCCTCTGCAAGGCAGAAGTCTCTTTCTCCTCCAAAGAGTCCAACTCCAAGAGCCTTCCCCTTAACTCTGGTATGCTAGTTTCCATCCAGACTTGGCCTTGGCAACCAGACTTGTGAGAAGGCCTAATGCCAATTCTGTGTGCTCATTTATGGAGCCACATAGAGAAAGCATCCCAAAGGAATCGGATCTGGAGGAATGTCTTGCCAGACAATAACAGGTACTTCAGCCTCAAGGAATAACAGCAAGACGGAGTTTCTTTGAGGAACAATGACCAGAGGAGTTATTATGATAAAAACAAGGTTTTCATCTAGTATCCTGACAAAAATTATGGAGGGTCCTGCTCATTGTATGCCGAAGTCAAGTTCCTCTGTCACACGTTTGTCTTCATGAAAAGTGGAAATAGGTGCAATGTTACAATATTTTAAGACAATGAATCAGCCATTTGTGAAGAGGCTGAAACTGGAGATGAGAGATTTAATGTTAAAAATCCACAATTATCTTGATGAATTAGGGGAAGCCAAGCAGTCAGAGGGACTTGGCATTTTGAGAAAGACAGGTATCCTTCAGAGAGGTGGCATGGGTTTGACCTTCCAGGGCCATCTGCATGGTCAACAGGTATATGAGTGTCTGAGTTCAAGGACATCTCCCTTCCATTGAATAGTTCAAAATTGTTAACTTTTGTGAAATGGTACATGATCAACTTTCTCCATTAACTCCGCCCTACAATGGTCACTGGCCATCAGAAATAAGATAATGAGAAGATAATTAAGGTGTTCGGGGAACATTGTGAAGTTTGTGTATTTTTTTTTTAGGAAACTGTGCCATGAAGCACATGGTTCTGTGTGGGGTAGGCAACACATGGAGATTTTCACAAGCTCAAGGAGCAAGGCTGAGAAGGCATGTCTCCAATAATGCAAGACACATTTCATTCTCTTATCTAAGAGCATCTTTTCTTTTCAGACTTGAAGTTATTATTACCATATATGCCATCTTTGAGACATAAGCTGTTTTAATCAATATCATTTATATTCTTGATATATTGTGTATCGAGATACCTAAGCGATTCCTTTCTACACATGCATGTGACTAGTGGCTCAGTCACAAAGTTACTAGTCACAGGGTGAAATTAAGTAAGAAAGACGTTATATAAAAACACTGGTTTGTGTTTTGTAGTCAGTCTTCCCAAGACAATTTTTTTCTGGCATTCAGCCATAGGAAACAAGATGTTTAATTTCAATGTGAATTTCCTGATTCCCTATTTAAATAAATAACAAGACATGACAGATGAGGAAAACAGTGATGCCAATGAACAATTTCACTAACCTGCCAAACTGTGGGAGGGGAGAGTCAGGAGAAGAGAGTGTATTTCTAGCTGTCAGCCAAGCATGCAAAAGTTACAATGATAAATTTAGGTAACAGGATTCTTTCATTCTAATATATTTTACATAATCATGAAAATACCACATTGTTTTGGGTAAATCCTTATATTCCTCCTCATTTTTTTTACAGTTGCTCCCACCATTATTATTTTATTTCTATTTATTTTTTCTACCACTCATGTATAGTTTGTTGAGACCAAAACTGTCAGAAGCTCTGTGGAAAACAGCTGTTCCTCTTTCTGGCTCATCTGCTGAGGAAATAAAAGGTCTGAGTCTCTTTAAGGAGCTCATCCCTTGTGAACTGTCCCATCCAGATGAGAACTATGACACTGATCTCGGTTAAGAGACAACCTCCCCACCCCCAAACACAATGTTTCCTTATCATTGAAGGCCATGTAGAAAATACCTTCAGGCCAGCTCTCATGAATGGCAAGTTCTCAAATGATCCCCACACAATGTGTCCATTTACAGCGTTAATAGGACATTTGCAGTCCATACCTTGTGACTGGGGTTGGAGGTCACTGCAATGGCTAGAAGTACTGGGTGTCACCTTCTTGGCGTCCGGCACAAACTGGTGTGTTCTGAATGCCTGATCTCGAGCTGATGGCACTTTTGAAATTAGAAATTTGTTGGAGGTGAGTTGTTGGGGGTGGGCTAATGGGTGATATAGCCATCTTCCCCTGGTGTCATGGTTTGATACAGGTGTCCCCCACAAACAATTGAATGTGTTCTGATAGATCGGTCCTCAGCTGATGGCAGTTTGGGTTTTACAACCTTAATGAAGCTGTGTTGTTGGGGGCGGGCTTATGGGGTTATAAGCCAGCTTCCCCTTGCCAGTGTTTGGCACACCTTCCTGCTGCTGTTTGCAGTGCTGTGGCAGAGGTGATGTCCACCCTCTGCTCATGCCATCATTTTCCCTGCCAGAATGGAGTCTCCCCTTGAGTCCATAAGCCAAATAAACCCATTCCTCCACAAGCCGCTTTTGTTTGGGTTCTTTCTACGCAGCAACTAGAATGCTGACTGCAACACCTGACCAGTGTTTGGCACACTTTCCTGCTACTGTTGTCCACCTGATGTTGGCCAGAAAGTAATGTCCACCCCTCTGCTCATGCCATCATTTTCCCTGCCATGATGGAGTTCCCCTCAAGTTCATAAGCCGAAATAAACCCTTTCTTTAACAAACAGCTTTGGTCTGGTTCTTTTTCATGCAGCAATAAGAAAGCTGACTACAACAGTTTTGGTACCAGGAGTGGGGTCTGTTGAAGCTGCTAGAACCCTGCTTCTGTGACTTTTGGCCTTTTGGAACTGATTTGCAGGAAGAATGTGGATTTGAAGCATCAGCCTAAGAGACACTTGCAGTGCTGTAAGTACAGGTTGATAGCTCCTCTGAAGCCCCATCTGTCAGGCAAGTCAACATCTTTTCCATGAGTGGCAAGGAATTATTGCACATCTCCTCAATCCTCTAAGTACAAACCATATTTCTCTCTCTCTTTTTTAGATTTTTATCAGCATACATTAATCAATATGCCATTTTTTTTCTTTTACTTATTTATTAAGTAGAAAGTTTGTATGAACAAATCATGTGTCGGTACCACCATTTCCCTCCTCCCAACCCCCCTTCCACTGAGGGCCCTCTTCAGTGGGAGCGCTGGTATGCAACATGTGTTTGTGGGCTATGAGTTGTGCGAGCAGTACTCAGTCACTATGCCATTTTAATGAATGTATATAATGTACTCTGATATCTTTATAAGGACATGACCATGTGACATGAAGCATAGCACATATGTACATATCAACCTTGAATCCATAGTGTCTGGTGCAGTCATGTCATTGGTGTTCAATGAACAGCCTAATAACAGAATCTGATTTTAAGTCTGGACAGATGAAGCTAGAAGAAAGCTGAGGAGGTGTAAAAGCCTGGGCTGGGGGATGAGGGGGGGTGGTTTCCACCCTAGTGTCAGGTCTGGGGCTCTAAGAAAGGAGCATTGTACATGCTATCAGACCTCCCATCAGAGAAGCCAGCACCTTCTGTTATTCAGACAGGCAGAGAGAGAGGGCTAGAGCTCAGCTCTTCCTAACCCCTGTGATGGGCTCCCAAGTTGGTGGATACACCCAGCCATCCCCAGCATTCTTGCTATTGCCAGAATAGAGCCCAGCCCATGCATGGTTGGTGTAAAATGTGCCCTGGGGTCATGGACTGCAAGGCAGATTCTCTGGGACAGAGACCATGTTAGAGACAGTGGCAATTCAGATAGGTACCTCACATTCCCAGCAGAGTTGTGAAGGCAGCAGGGAGGACAACCAGACCCTGATCAGCTCAGGCATGAGGTCATAGGGCAACACCACAAATGATGTAGGGAGAAACAAGTCACACTATGGAGCCAGTGAGCAAAGGGACACTTTAAGGACCCTTGCTGGGATCTCTACCATGTGAGTCTTTGTCACACACCCAAGCATCTACTTACAGAGAGGAAATTCATTCGTAAGTGCCAACATATGGAAACTATTTCAATGATTCCATCAAGCCATTGCCAGTCCTTGCAGACAAGAGTTTTGTGTTTTGTTTTGTTTTGTTGTGTTGTGTTGTGTTTTGTTTTATTTTGTTTTCCAAGCCTGCTATGCATGAAGGGAGGCTTTGAATGGCATTTTGAAACAAATTAAATGACGCTACTCTTTCTGTGTACAAACATTGAACACACGTGGACATTTTGTACCCAAGAAAATGATCATTTTCATGTCAAATGTAGGCATATGGAAGAAAAAGACTTGGAAAGTAAACAGAAGGAGGAGGCTGGTGGATTCGATGGTTGCTAATCTATGCCTGCTGTCATCAGCACCTCTGGGCCCAACAAGGGACAAGACCTGGAGATACCTGCATATTGGGGGAGAGTTTGGCTAGTAACCTGGGAAACACAGCAGGCTTTGTTCTTGTTGTTCATATTGAAGAATCAGGGGGAAACAACTACTGGTAAGAGAATAAGAGGCAGCAGATGTAGAGGAAATTGTCCAAGACATGCAAATGAACACACGAAAATAAAAACGTGTTATCCAAAGGAACCCAGAAAACTGAAACAGAGTGATAGCAGTGAGACCAGAGACACTTTGAACCTGTTACATGTAAGGCATTGAGAAATAAATATATGCAAAGTTTATTTAAGTAGTTCCTTTTGTTTATATATATATATATATATTTTGTTTTGACACCAACCTCCATGCTTTTAGTAGAGTAATATCTTTTAGCTCTCACTGTATGCTAAGGGCTGCATCAAGAACTCAGTGGTGGTTCAAGATGGCCGACTAGCAGACATGCCGTGTCCCTCGGGAAACAAGGGTCAGGGTTTTCAGCGGGGATCCAGGTCGTGGACACAAGCTGCGGCCACACTCTGAGCTCCAGACACCTCCCGGCACAGCATCCTCATGACTGGAAACCACCATCGAGGACCAGCACTTGCTGGAGGCAGTGAGTCCTCAGAAGCCAGCAGCTTCAGCCTGCCAGCTGCCTGAGATTTTATTTCGGCCTCAGCCGGCTTCCCTTGGGTTTCTTCCCTGACCCTCCTGCCCTTTGTCTTTCCCATCCCTCCCGGGCCCTTGTGCTTCTTTCTTTTTCAACATTTTTTCCTTTCCTTTTATTTTATTTTTCTATTATTATTTTTTTTCCATCACCGACTATACATTGCACCTCCACACCCTCCAGCCTGTCCGTCCCGCCCCCCAGTCTGTTTCCTTGTTTACTTGTTTTGTTTTCTTTTCTTTCTCTTTCGCTGGCACACAGGGACGGGGGTCCCAAGTAGCCCCTTTCCCTGGCTTCCGGCCTCCAATGCGTCTGCCCCACTCCATTTCTGCTCCTGAGGAAC
>PVHP010023248.1:0-27101 GCA_004024765.1 Zapus hudsonius
TGGTCAGGTATAGACCAATCAGCGATCTATCTGACTTACCTGGAGAAACTTAAAATTAACTTCCCTAGAATAAAGTTTCTTCCACATGGGGTCTTAGAAGAAGGACTTCTGACTCTCTAGGGACCAATAAGTTTTCTCTCTCTCTCTCTCTCTCTCTCTCTCTCTCTCTCTCTCTCTCTCTCTCTCTCTCTCTCTCTCTCTCTCCCCCTCCCCCTAGCACAGCCTGTGGTGGGATGGATTTCTCTACCACCTGAATCTTTCCTTCTCATCTTTCTCCTTTCTGCTTGTTTGGCTAAACATTATAAATTCTGTTAAAACTCCCCATGTTTTCTCCCCACGTGGTGACTGGGCTGGTCCCTTATCCCATAACCCCCTTCCCTTAAACTGACTCTAATCTAGAATTAACGTGTGTGATAAGAAAATGCTTTCTGTCAGAAGTGTCCAATTCTTTGGCATTCTGAGTCAGGAACTCAGTGGGGGAGGGGGGGAGTGCAGCGGTACCCAGGTGTTCACCCACTGTGCCCAGTTGCCATTGCAAGCTGGGAGGAACCACCCTGGATGTGGGCTGATTTCCATGAGTTGATGTCAGGACACCAACTGAATTAAAAGAAGACAGAGATCTACACAGGGAGCATTTATCTCTGTTTCCTCACTGTAAATGTACTGTGAACAGATGCTTCGTATTTCTGTCACCTTACCTTTCATGTCATAATGGACTGTATCCTCAAACTATGAGTGAAAGAAACCCTTCTTTCCTTTCATGGTTACTGTTGTCAGGTATTTTCTCATAGTAACAAGAAACTATAACCTTTCAAGCCCCGACCCTCAGCCCTTTCTTGAAAAGGCCCATTCAGGCCTGAAATGAATGGGCTAATCTGTTGCTGAAGGTAATGCCCTCAAGATCCAGTCACTCCTCTAAAGCACTCCTAGGTCAGTACCAAGCTTTCAACTAATGAGCCCTGGTAGGGGCACATCATACCCAAACAATAGTAATATTGAAAATTTCCAGGTCTCCATGAGTAATGACTTCCTGAATTTCCCAAAAAGCATACGTAACCAAATAGAGATC
This sequence comes from Zapus hudsonius, assembly GCA_004024765.1. Taxonomy (NCBI): domain Eukaryota; kingdom Metazoa; phylum Chordata; class Mammalia; order Rodentia; family Dipodidae; genus Zapus; species Zapus hudsonius. The sequence continues at coordinate 1,070 of PVHP010023248.1, forward strand.
CTAAATCACTTAAAAACTGTAGCTTGGTTAAGCCTTATTACCAATTCCATACCTAAAACATATTATATTCTCAATAGTTATTTGACTTATTGATGAATGAATGACATCATTTAATATAAACAGAGATCTGTATTCTTAAAGCGGAATCTATTTCCTTCCATATTTGATGGATCCCTCTCTCTCTCTTTTGGATATGTATGCATTTATGGTGAGCATTCATATGTATGTGTATGAACATACGTGTGGGAGACATGCGTGTGTGCTTGTTTGTGTCTGGGTCAGAGGTCAATGGTGTCACCCTCTGTAACTTTTCCAGTTTACTTCATAAGAAAGGGACTCTTACTAAACTTGGAAGTCACGAATTTGGATAGATAAGAGAGCCCACAAGCCCTGGGGATTTTCCTGTCTCTGCAGAATTCCCCAGCCACTATAGCTGATATTTTACATAGGTGCTGAGCAAGCAGATGCAGTTATTCAAGCTTGAATGGCAAGCACGTTATATCCACAGTACCATCTCCATAGCCCAAAGGGAACATCTCATAGGAAGACACAGCTCCTTTGCTTCTTTTAATTTATTATATGCAAGTAATATCCTACTGTCTATACCTCTTCAGAAAGTCATTATTTATTTAACTAATGTGGCTTTATTATTGGAGATAAATTCATATCTTTGTGAATTTATTTTATGAAAGAGCTTATGAATTAGATTCCCAAAGGGAAGTCGGTAGGTAGAAGGCTCAAAGGTTGTTTACTTGGTTATTGGCTTTCTTTTCATTATAAAATAAATGTGTTCTTATTTGAAGCAAAATTTCAAAAATGTATAAGGAAAAGTTTAATAACTCTTTTTCCCAAGTCTTATACACTCAGAGGACCAGGATTAAAAACTTGATATATATCCTTCCACATTTTTTTTCCTGGAGATGCAATCTAGAATCTGGATCAAAAATATTCGTGTACCCCTCCTCCCTAAAAGAGACACATTGGAAGGAGACCAGAGTGGGAGGGGGACAAGAGAGTCCAATGAGGGTAAATGTGATCTAGAACATTCTGTAATTGAGTGAAAATGTCATCATGAAAACCATTATTATGAATAATTAGCATAAGTTAATAAAGCCATGGAAATGAGTCTCAATTTGTAACTCTATTCTCCATCCAGTTGGTCAACATAAGATAAATAAAGAGTAACTATCTCTCTCTAGGTGTCAAACACTGTTAAAAACTCTGTTAGCATCACGATTAGTGTAAATGATAGTTTCTGTAAGAGTTCTTTCCACAAGGCATCCTTCCTAATGTTCAGTTTGTTACCAGTTTTTCTTAAGTCCTTGTTTGAGACGTGCAAAGAATGCTGAGTGCAGACACAGCCAAGTGACACAAATGCTATTTTGTAAAAGAACGTAAAAGCAGAAAGCTTCTGAGTCGGGACGGGTTCTGAGTGTGTAACCACTATGGTGATCTGGATTAGGATTTCTCATACCTTTGGGGATCTAAATTAGGTTCCAAGTTGAGAGGAGCTTTACTAGTTAAGTTGAAATGTATAGGAGAGGACCTTGATTTATTGGGGGACAGTAATGGGCCTGTGAGCAGATAGGGAGGTGATGAGGAGGTGCCCCAGAAAGCCTGTGAGGGGAAAAAAAAATTCAGAATCAGAAAGTATAAAAGCATAGAGGGCTGCCTCTGACTGCCATCCTGATTAGGCAGGTTTGGGTTCAGACTAGAATTGTCTCATAGTTTTTCCAGAGCAGGTGTTAAGGTTCTTTGGGGGCCTCTGCCACTAAGTGCCTTCAAAAGAAAACTGCCTTAGGAAATCTCTATCAATTTTCCTAGAAATATGCCAAGACTGTGGGACTAGGGTGATTCGACTTCCTAACTGGCAATTATTGGATTAATCCTTGCTGCCCAGAGCAAAATGACTAAAAGTTGAACAGCAGGCCAGGCTACCTATTCCAGCCCCAGCTAGCTTGGCACTCCATCGATGCCTTCAGAAAAGTACTTAACAGCTAATTCCCACAGCTCACTACTAGGGCTGGGTTGTCTGAAATCATTACACATGGCTTTTATTAAGATAACCCTCAGTGAAATCTAGATGACCCTGCAACCATTTCCATCAAGGACAGAGTGGGATCACTTCCCCCGGGTGACCTAGCAAAGGCACAGCCATGACTGGTGCAGAAGAGGCAAAGCTATGATTGATTCAAACCCCCTAAATCTGCACATAGAAGAAAGCATCTCAAATACTCAATGAGTCAGTTGCAAGATGCTATCTTACTCTCCCCTTCTACTTCCCCCAGTGTGGCAGTGTGAGGCCCAGGAAAAGGACTCTCTGGAATATTCTCTTTTGTTCTGCTTTCAGTAGTGTGGGCTGAGCTGATCCAAGAGGAAAGAAGCCTCAGAGGCATCAGAGACAGCAGTGGAGAGCCACACAGCAGAGCAGTTGAGAGGCTGAGCTGTGATTGTGACATGATGACCATCTACCCTGAGCAGTTGATATGTGACAAAGCAACTGAGTATTTTAATAGCAGCCATTTGGCAGAGAGGGAGCTGTGTGGTATATGGAGGGAGAAGCCTAGAGAGGGCAGAGCGCTGGGAGTGAGGGAATTAAAAAACAGTTGGAAGGCAGAGAAGAGACTCTGCAGTCCTGGTACTAGAAGACTTCCAGAGAGCTGTCAAATTTCTAAGGCCCAAAGCCTCAGACCCTAGGCTAAGAGCTCTATCTCTGGCTGAGCTGGCTTAGGGGACCCTCACTGGCTAGGCCTAGACACACCTGGTACAATGGCTTCTTCCAAGAGCTGAGACATCCCAAACCTGTGCCAACCTAGGCTCTGATAATTCAGACAAGGTCTGAGAAACCTTGTCTTTGGAGATTTATACAAGAACTACATCCTGCCAACATACATACATGAGGCCTGCATGCAGACTAACTCTAGAGAATGCCCCTTGCTGCCTACCCTCCCTCTCTCCCTCTCTCCTTCTCTCCCCCCTTCCTCCCTCCTTCCCTTCTTCCCTCCCTCTCTCTCCTTCCCTCCCTCCCTTCCCCCCTTCTTCCCTCCCTTTCTCTCCTTCCCTCCCTCCCTCTCCCTCCCTCTCCCTCCTTCTTTCTCCCTCCTTCCTTCCCTCCCTTTCTCTTTCCTTCCCTCCCTCCCTCCTTCCCCCTCCAGCCTCCCTCCCTCCCTCCTCTCTGCTGCTCTCATTCACTCCAGCTAAACAGCAGGGCTAGGGAGCTTCTGGAGACCATTATTTGAGGAACTTCTAATTATCTGCCCATGACGTGGATCTGGCTAGAGTATAAGCACTCTAGTCAACTACTTGGTAGCAAGGCAATATTGGAATCCTAGTGTCCTTATCTACACATATCTTTTGTGATACTTGTATAAACCTTATCAGATATGTATGTGAAAGATACCATGTCCTGTCCAAGTTACTTGTACAAGGAAGAAAAAAAAATCAATCTGCCTGCCAAAATGCAGTTTTTTTTTTCCTTTTGGGTTTCTGTGTGTGTATTTGTGTGCATGTGTAGTGGTGGTGTGTACCTGTGTGCATATGTGTAGGTGTGTATGAAGGCCAAGGATTAATACGGTTTTCTCAATTCCTTTGCCCCTTATTTATTGAACAAGCTATTTCACTGAACTCCAAACTTGGAGATTCAGTTCATCTGGCTAGCCAGTTGGTCTCAGGGATTTCTCTGTCTCTTCCCCCCCCCCCCAAACTCTGAGATTACGGGACTACATTGCCAGCCTGGCCTTTATGTGGGTTCTGGGAATTCAAATTTAGATCCTTATGTTTATGCAGCAATGTCTTTCCTAACTCAGCTGTCTTCCCAGCCTCTGGATTTCTTTTGCCGCATAGTTATGATTTTGCATTGTAAAAAGATCTTCCTTAGAAAGAAATTGAATATGTCAGAAGAAAATGGCTGGGTATACAAGCTGATAAAACTCTCATCCAGAGGCTCCACACTGACAAAAACAGAAACAGGCAAACTCTAGCAGGTTGCCCGGAATAGTGTGATTGAAGAAGTGACTGGAAGAGTCTTTGTTATGATGGCCCAGGTTTCAGAGCCAAATGAGCTCTTGAAGTTCATCATATATGATATCCCACCTCTGGTCACTCAACCTACCTTCAGCTTCCTCTTCTGAGCAATCTCTAAGAACTCCCTATTTCTTGTCATAAAGCTTCTCTCCACCATGTTGTTTGCTATTAACTATCTTCCCCATTGAAGTGATCATGGTCGATGCCCTTGCTGTACAAAGCTTGAATCGATTAGTCTGTGTTCTAATTTTAGAGGTCTTTGATTTTATTTTTTTTTGCCTCAAGATGTCTGTGTTAGGTGTGTAAGTCCTAGAAAGGGAGAGAATGATGTGATTCTCAGTGCTTTGCATGTTTCAAAGTATGAAGGAATGTTCATGAAGCTTGTTCTGCTGGCTGATACAGCAAGATAAGAAATACAGGTGTGGAGAAAGGGAAAGAAACTCATAAGGATATGGGGAGGATACTGGAGAAGAAGGCGATGCTATAAGGTAAGTCATACCATCTTACCCTTTTCTTGATACCTGTGGGTCTAAGGGGAGTTAAAGCATGTATGATGACTGTCGTAGTCAGACACACGCCGCTAGGATGAATCTCCAAACTAGGCACGATTTTGGGGAGGAAGGTATTTATTAAACAGATCCAGGGGAAGTTAAGGAAAAAAGACTGGCTCCCTTTTACAGAAGCAAGCAGAGAGAGAAACAGCACCTCCAAAAGCAAGCAAGCAAGCACACTGTAAACTGTAATTCGCAAAAATGCCAAACTACCAGACCAGGTTCCTGCTCTTCTTTTGCATATCTATCCTAGTATTTTGCATCCAAATTAGAAAGGGCCAGTCCACAGGAGGCTAGGCCAAAGTGACACTTCCTTCAACTAGAAGCCTGGAAACAATTAACAATTTCATAAACACAAGTATAATAAATTCTATTGGGGACATTATTCAAATTACGACAATGACACACCAAAGAACAGAAAACCAAACAGTTATGGCAAGGAACCTTGATGCCTCTTTGCTTTTACAATAAACCCAGATAATCTTGGCTGAAAAGAAGACTGTGACCCTCTTCACAGTGTGACAGACTTACTTTGCAGAGAAGTGATGTAAGTTGACACACAAGATAAAACACTTTGAAAAATATCTCAGAATCTTCAACAAGGTCCCAAATGTTATCCTATGCTTAATGCATGGATTAAAGCAGAATGATAATTAAATTTGTCATTCATAGTCAATCTTTGGAACAGACATGATTATATATATTAGCCTATGTGGCCACAAATGTATAAGAAAGACAATATAAAACAGTTATTCTAAATGTTATGAAATCTCTGAGACTCAAGGCAATTAATCTCTTAGGGGAAAGGCCCTGGAAAAAAAATATTGGAAAAGGATCTCAAAATACTAGATACAGAATAAACATTCCATTTCAAAAGGGATGAATAAGGAAAAAAATTGAACTAAAGAAAGACTGGAACTCGGCAGCACAGTTCTTGTGGTTTTTGCTGTGTGTCCTTCAGAGCATCATTGATAGCTCTGCTGAAATAAATTGGAAAAAAAATGTTCTCAGCAAACTTTTGGCAAGAAAAGGAAAATGTCAGTTTTATTAACTTTCTTCCATTGAAGCAACTCAATTGAATGAGCCAAAGCATTAAAAGGAACTGAGAGGAGCCTGGAGAGATGGTTCAGTGGTTAAGGCTCTTGCTTTGCAGAGCCTAATGACCTGAGTTCAATTCTCCAGTACCTCTATAAATCCAGATGCAGAAAGGGAGAAAGTGAATCGAGCATCTGGAGTTCGTTTGCAGCAGCTGGAGACCCTGGCACATCCATTCTCTATCTCTCTCTTCTATCTCTCTCCGCTTGCAAGTAAAGAAAAAATATTTTAAAAAACAGTGAAATTGCCGGGCGTGGTGGCACACGCCTTTAATCCCAGCACTCGGGAGGCAGAAGGTAGGAGGATCACTGTGAGTTCAAGGCCACCCTGAGACTACAGAGTGAATTCCAGGTCAGCCTGGGCTAGAGTGAGACCCTACCTCGAAAAGCCAAAAAAAAAAAAAATACCAGTGAAATTTATTTTTATCCATCTATCATAACTCAACACCTAAAACTCCATGGTACTTAAAAGTTGCAACAAAAAAGAAATACAATCTATAGGACATCTCTACCACTATGGTGAAGACTGAATATGAGATAAAAGGTAAGAAAAAGCTACAAAACAGCCAAAATTTTCAATAGATATGGTGAGATATACAAGCTCTCCTCCGTTTGGATAATTCCATTTTAATCTTGATATTAAAAAATTAAGCACATACAAAGGCAGAGAAAATGATTTAATGAAGTACAGGTTTCTACCAGCCAGCTTCCAATGATACAGGCAGAAAATACTTATAATTATACTGGGTCACTGTTAGGTAAATGCATTCATTCATAAAGTTTACCCCCTTCTGTAATTGAATTACAAAAAAAAACCCAAACAAAACAAAACCTTATTGCCAAAGCCACTTGGGATTCTTCCTTTGCAACAATCCTAAGTGATATGAGATGAACCTTGCTACATAATTTGAACAACAAGGTACTGAGACACAGGTTGAACTTGTGGATAAAAGTCAATTAATTTATCCAGGCAGCATACATTTTGCCAGCTGTGGAAATTTCACAATCCCTGATTTACTTAAAGCAGAGGAAGAAATGGAACTTTGGGGCAGCCCAACACAATACCTCCAGCAGATGGTATTTCAATTTTGGCAATAGCTGAGATAGAGATTACCCGAATTAGAGATACCGGCTGCCAGCTGCTCATTTTAGCTTGTTACTTCTAGATGCTGCTGGCTCTTTCCCAAATCCAAGCAAGTCAAGAACTAATGGATTATAAAACCCTACAGTCCTCTGACTCAGGCACTTAGAAGAACATGACAGTCATCAAGGGGTAGGAGGCAAGGAGTTGAATAGCATCCCCAGTCCTTTCTTAGGACTGTATCACAGTATACATACACACATGAATAAAATGCATAGGCACCCTGATCTTGGAAGCTGTATGAATGAGCTGTGTAATACATATAAGAAAACAAATAACACATGTGTTATTCAAAGTGAAAATACAACAAGCCTGATAGAAGTCAAGAAATAGAAGAAAGCTGGGCGTGGTGGTGTATGCCTTTAATCCCAGCACTCTGGAGGCAGAGGTAGGAGAATCACCTTGAGTTCAAGGCCACCCTAAGAATAGAGTGAATTCCAGGTCAGCCTGGACTAGAGCGAGACCCTACCTCGAAAAACCAAAAAAAAAAAAAAAAAAGAAATAGAAGAAAAATCTTCAAAGGAGTTTTGTCATCTCCAAACAGCACTGTTACAGATTCAATTAAACATATCCCCTATAGGCTCATTTTATCCCCTGCTGATGGTGTTATTTTGAGAGATTTGGGAACATTTAGGAGGTAGAGCCTCCTTGGAGCTAATATGACGCTCTGCATCTCATTAGACCCCTTTGACCAAAACAATGTGAACTGCGTGTCTTTGCCAATTCCTTCTTTCATGGCAGAATGAACCCTCTAAAACAACTGGCAATTTAATTTCCTTAAATCTTTAATTTCCTTAAATTGTTGGAGAAAGGTATTTTGTTACCGAAACAGAAAAAGCAACTAATTCAAACAAGCAGGTGTTAATGAATGAACAAAATTACTGAAGACAGAAATTGTGGAATAACACGGAGGGACTGTGGGGAGACTGTGGTGATGAGGGCATTATTTTTCTTGTTCTGGAAGTCTCAACTCTCCCTCCCCCCCCTCTCTCTCTCTCTCAATCAAAAATGCCAATAGAGATGTGGAGAGTAAAGACTACGAGAGATCATTCATGATCAGGCAAAAAATCTGGTTATCTTCTGCCTATGGCCTAAACATCATTTGAGTGGTTGAGAATTAACAAGAAAGGGATTGAATGATTTGGTGAAGGAATTTTCAAGACAGCATGACAGTATTCAGGTGGTAGGTAGGACCACATGGCTATCATGGGCTGCTTTTATCCAGGTTTCCTGAGATTTCTGGGAGGAGTAAATAGCATTGCAGAAGGATTTGACAAAGGTGCCTTTCTCCATTATATTCCTTAGATGCCAGACATGGAGTTTCATTGCATAAATGTCTGTGCTGCCTGATGACAATCTTGCTTTAGTTCACTCTTTGCTTATTATGCCTGAAAGTCACAGTGAACAGTAAATACATTTAGTAACATAATGACCTTACACTTCTAGAGGTGAGGAGTCCAGGCATACCACAAGCTATAGAATGATGTTAGAAGGTTCATAAATTGCAGTTATGACTTACCAGAAAGGGATAGGAAAACTTGCCCAGTATATTTACTAGTTTGTTTTTGAAATGCAGCCATCAATTATGATGGTCCCTCGTACCAAAGATATCACATTTATGATATCTGATAGGATAGGATGGTACAAGCTTTTATTGAGTTTGACTTGGGGCCAGACGTCAGGGAATCACCTTCATAGTTATGGTGTTCTTTGGCTTCATGTGTGAGCAGAGTAAGTTTTATCTCTCTCTATGCTTTCCGGCATGAGAGAGCCAAGGATGACAAGAAGGAAAGACCACAATGCTGTTCATCTGTCCATATCTGAGAGGAGACACAAAATTGTTCATTCACTCAGGGGCTGGGGAGACACGATTTCATTGGGATCTTATACACCATGTCTAGAATAGTGTGAAGACATAACTTGTTACCTTTTCTTTTGAAATTTCAGTTGGTAATATGTGCCCTGGCAAGTGCCAGATTTTTTTTTTCCATTTAGCATCTTGAACAAAATGAAATGAAAATATTTTATTTTTAAATATCACCATACTTCAAAGAGTTTAAACATGTACATAAAGTATTTTGATCATAAACTCCCATCATTCTATTCAATTGTCTCTCCACCCCACTCTCTTCACTGAACCCTTTCTTCTGTTCTGATTAGTTCTTTTTCTATTTTAATTTATTCTTTGCTCTCCTCACCATCCATTTAGAAATGGTGGGTTCAACATTGAGTAATACTGGTGCGAGTTTTAACTGCTACACTATGTTCAAAAGATAGGATTCCAAAGCACTTTCCCATCTTCAGGTCTTAATTGTGTATATATATCCCATTAATCATTCATTTCTCAGTGAATTGGGAAAGAAGTTTCCTTGAAATCATGTCAACTTGTTCCCTCTCTGCAAAGACCATATATATATGTATATATATATATATATAATTTATTTTCAAGGGTATTTAAAAATATTTTGTTTATTAATTTTCAAGCAGATAGATAGACAGATAGATAGATAGTGTGTGTGTGTGTGATAGAGAGAGAGAGAGAGAGAGAGAGAGAGAGAGAGAGAGAGAGAGAGAGAGAATGCACAAAGGCCACCACCTTGTGGGTATTGCTTATGTGGGTCCTGGGGAATTGAACCCTGGGCCTTAGGCACGGGAAGCAAGTGCCTTAACTACTGAGCAATCTCTCCAGCCTCAAGGGTGTTTTTGAGAGATAGAGAAAGAGAGAGGGGGCAGAGAATAGTCATACACACCAGGGCTTCCAGCCAGTATAAGCACACTCCAGATGCATGTGCCACTTTATGCTTCTGGATTTATGTGGGTACTGGAGAATCAAATTGGGGTTGTTAGGCTTTGCAGGCAGGTTTTCACATATATATATATTTTTTTTTCTGGTCCATCTTCCACAATGTTTCCTGAGCCTTGGAGAGAATGTGAGAAATGCTTCATTTTGCACGAAGCACTCATCTGCAAAATATTCTCAGGTCATACATCATTTTGAGCCTCCCATCTGTAAAAGGAAGCTTCTCTGCTCAGAGCTGAGAACAGCAGTGATGTCCCAAGGTCCAGAAATCCTTCCCCCCTCCCTCCCTCCCTTCCTTCCTTCCTTTGTCCCCTCATTCCTTCCCTTCCCTTCCCTTCCTTCCTTCCTTCCTTCCTTCCTTCCTTCCTTCCTTCCTTCCTTCCTTTCCTTCTGTCCTTCCATCCTCCCTTCTATCCTTCCTTTCATCATTCCTCCCTTCCTTCCTTCCTTCCTTCCTTCCTTCCTTCCTTCCTTCTTCCTTCCTTTCTTCTTTCCCTGCCTCTCTCCCTCCCTCCCTTTCTCTCTCTCCCTCCCTTTCTCTCTCTCTCTCTTTTTCTTTCTTGGTGGAGGGTTCCAGGATTTTGCAAGGCTCAACCCTTCTCAGCTTCTTCCATTTTGCTCTCTCCAACTTTACAACACAAAAAGTGCATGGAGTCTGTCTCTTTCTTTCCTTTCTGTCATGTCTCTTGTCTCTTCTGCCTTCCTCTTTTTCCAGCAAGTATAGGTATATAATTTTAATCTCTTATGTCATTAATTAGGTTGAGCCTGTCTAGAAAATACATAATAATCCTCCCATCAATATCCCTAATGTTACTAGTCTCTGTAAAGTTCCTTTGGTTGTTTAATGCAATGATGTAATATAATGTAAATTCATATAACCCCAGAACTCACAGCTTAAGGAATTAGAGACTGGACATCTTGGAATGGTCTTCTCCAGCGTTACTATCTACCCCTACCTTAACTGAACTAACTGACCTGAAGGGAAATCATTTATGATTTTAATTTAAAACACCCAGTGGGATTTTATTTTCAGACATCTTTCTGTAGAATGATGATGTAATTGATAAGAAGTGTGGACTCAAATCACCGTGGGGCCTTAGATAGGGACGTTGTTGCGTATGTTATGTTACTAAGTTTACATATCACTTGGAATATGGAATTTACTTAAGGGGATAGAAAAAAAATTAGAGAAGAGTTTCCGGAACTCCCTTTACTTTTATACTGCTTCTCTCAAAAATATTGCTTAAACTTGTCTTAGATTGCTTAATTATCTGGAAGAAGGTACAATTGAAATGCATGCTGTGTTTGGCCCTGAACCCTTTCTCTGACAGTGGTTAGTCTGATCCACTAATCACTCATTTCTCAGTGACTTGGGAAAGAAATTTCCTTGAAATCATGTCACCTTGTTCCCTCTCTGCAAAGACCAGTGCTTTGGATTTGATTCTCTCATGTTCTTTGTAGACTTGTCCTGTAGAAACCTTACATAATTTCATTTGATGATCTAATTTATTTTTCTGAAAAAATACAAAAATACTTTCTTGAAAGTAGAATCTCCATCTGAGAGTGAGATCAATATAGGTTAAATGAGACAACATTGCTATTTTGGCGAGCTCCTAATGGGTGTAGCCTCACTGTAGCTCTCTGGTAGTGGGAATTTCCCCTAGGAGCCCGAGATCGTGGTCCCCATAGGATTTTTCCATGGATTCCAGTTCCAGTTAAGGGTTCCTTGTCACTAAGTGGGTCTCTTAGCGAATCATTAAGCCATTGATTACCCTCCTCAGTTTAGTGCCACTGTTGCACAGATGAGCATTTCTTGACTTGCTGGTCTCTTCCATGTAGCCGTGTGTTCAGCATTCTTGTGACAACTGTCTATATTATATATCAGTGGTCTCTGCTTTCTCCAAATATCATTGACCAACTTCCCCTGGCAGCTCATGCAACACCTTCTAATGCTGCACAAGCTACCATCTGGAAGCTGGTTATCATTCTGGATCTAGAAGGATTTCTTGGTGCTTGAAAACACTTTGTGATTTCTTCAGCAATAGGGTCTTATCTTAGGCCTGGGGCAGGTATTCAAAAGCTTTGACAGAAGTCTGTCACATTTTGGGGACCTCGTGGGTCTCTTTGATCAAGTGCTCAGTGTGGGAAGGAACCAATAACTGGGACAGGGAGATGCAGGCTTGAGCAATTATTCTTGAGGTTAGGCTTTAGAATGGGTTTATTTACCCTAGTCCTACAAAGTGAAAATGGAGAACAAATATGTTATTATTAGCACTGTATTCATATTTTAGAGATTTTAAAATCTATTAAATTGGGAATTTTGAAATAAAAATATGGTAAATTTTCATCACTATACAGATTAGTATGTAGATTTGAAATATAATTGCATGAATGAATTTTATGTTATAGCTAAAATCAATACATGAAATCTATATATCTCAGTGTAGCTATATTTTAAAACCCGAGTTTGAATACTGAACAGAATGTTCTATAGAACATGGTACATGTCTATAAATATAAAAATGAATATAGTTTATTAATAGAGCCATAGGCTGGAAATGATTAAAATATCTAAATTGGAAAAATAATTCATCACAATACACATGCATGAAGAAAAATAGGGACATGGGTATGATATAAAGTACTACTAGTATATTATATTTCCTTTCTCTTTTTGCCTCTTCAGTCATGGAACAGATGTGAAGATATACAATCTGGGAGTTGTGATTCATTCTTGTAATCCCAACTATTCACATATTAATTTAGGAAGATAATAAATTCAAGGCCAGTCTGGACAATTTAGTGAGATCTTTCCTCAAAATAAAAATATGACAAAATTTATAGGGATATAATTTATGAGAACACATTTCCTAGCCTGTGTGATGCCTTAAGTTAAATACACAGTACCCACAAAAAAAAGAAAGAGAGAGGCAAGATATAATTTCGTGATTTTTACATTTCATGTATCATAAAGATAATCAGTAATGAAAAAGCCTGGTTATGGAAGTAGTTCTCTCTTGTTTATATTTCCTACCAAAACAAAGGTTAATAAAAAAAAGCGCAGAACTACAGAACTGGGTTCCTACAAACAACTGTGTGAGAAAAAACGAGGCTATCAGGTCAGTATATAATTATAATTTTTTGAAAGTAGACCGACCACCTTGTATATGACTAGCTTTTCAGAAAATATAAATTAATAATAAGCAGCATCTTTTATAAAGTACGTGATACATGTATCAGTAATCATTGAACACTTCCCAGATCAGTGTGAGTTTGGAAGTAAATGACAGTTAATAGTCTTCTCTTCTGATACAAACATTATTGACCCCAATAACTGTGCAGGTTATAAGGTAGCTATCATTCATTGATGCCATATCACTGCCCAAATTCTCGTAAATGGCGCCAGCTTTCCAATTTTTTGATGTTTGCTATTGGTCCCAGGCACTGTGAAGATTTGTAATTCTGTCTTATTTTACAAGGCGCACATAAGGTCATTTGTTCCTTTCTCACTGGACATAGACTTAGGATAAGATGAAAGGACCAAAGTAATACCTTGGATATTTGATTACTATATCTCAATGGGGCATTCTTTCCTGATATGTCTAATAAATTACGTTTCAAGGCTACTTTTGACTGAGGGTCCTTTTACAGCAGCTTCCAGAACTCTCTTCACACTTTGTTCCTTGGAACAAGGAAGTGGCTCATTTCCCATTTGCAGTCTGAACATAGCTCTGTGTAGTTTTATCTGAGAATATTATTTTCCTTGGGAGATAATAAAGATAGGAGTACAAAGGGTACATCTTATCTTTTGGCAAAGAAAACTTATTAAAATTTAGTGTCGGTAATTCCAAGATAAGGATTCCTTTCTTACCAATAAATCAATTGTAAATATTTCAAAACAACTTGGTAGGTATAGTCTTAGAAGAAACCTCTCAATGCCTAGATCATGGGTATGTGAAATAAGAGATGAAGTGCAGAGAAAAATCACAAATATACTGCAAAGTATATTTAGCAAGAAACATAACTTTCAGTGATCCCAAAGTTCTTGCAGTATTTTTTTTTCTGGAATTTGCTAATTGGAGTGAGGAATTCAGTGAAAATTTCCCATTAAACATTTCTTGGCAGCATGTGGATGAACAGATAAAACTCTCTGTGGCTATGGAAGGAATGTAGTTTCCAGTTCAGGAATCACCAGTGTGGAGGTTAATGGACTTTCCTCTCCAATGACCCACTGGAGGTGGGTGGGATGAAGTAGCACTGATGAGCAGAAATACTTTATTTTACTAAATTACTTTGTCTCAGACTATGGATATTGTGCAAGCCATCATGATTAACAGGTAAGAAACACAAGAGCTACCTGTGAACCTATGTTTTTCATACCTTCTTTGTGAGCTTAACCTTCCAAAATTTCCCTGAGCTTTTAAAATCAGTTTTTTTTAGCTTCTTCCTTCTTCTCTTAGATGTCTTTTCTTTCTGCCTCCTTCCTGAGGGCCAGAACACTGGTGACAAATGGGAAGAAACCTCCAAGGTGAGGCCAGAATCTGAGATACAGCCTCACTGTGTCCAGGAGATCCACCTGTCCCATTTTCTTTACTTTGTGTCCCTCCCTCCAGGATTTCTGAATTGGAGAGAATATAGCTATAGTGTGAAGTAACCTCGTGTCTGCTCATTTATGAACTAAAACTTTTTTTTTTAATCAGCAGTCTGAACTCATCATCATGGGTGAGGGATCCATTGTGAAGACTCATCAGGAAGTCTATGTTCTATTCACACCCACAAGCCTGGCCTTCATTGATCATTCCCCCCCCCCCCATTCATTCATCTCCATTCTTCTATATGACACTTCTGTATATATGGTGGCTTGAGTTTCCAGAGGACAATAACAAAACTTTGGCTCCTACTTTGTGATTTTTGTCCTGGTTTTATAGTAAAGCTGTTGTAGAGCAGAGCAGAGCAGAGGGGTTAGAGAAAGGATTAAAGAAGGAACCTCTGGGACTTGCTTGAGCTCAGTTACATCCAGCTGTGATTTATTATGCCTATTGATGTCTGCCTTACAGTGTGTAGTAATTCCTTTAGGGCCAGCTCATGGAGTGTGTGTTGTGGACAATTAAAGACCTTCACATCCCACACTCTTCCCTCATGGTATGACCCAACAAGCCTGAAGAGGATCCAGTTGTATTTAAACAATGCTTCTGAACCTACATCCCATGGAAAGTCATTTTCCTCTCTAAGTTATACTATGTCTTAGAAAATGAATGAAAAAGTATCTCAGACATTGCTATTTATTTATTTTATAAAACAATGTGAAGATACTTTCATTCAACAATATTATTTGCATTTATCAGAGAATTGTGTTAAAAAGGAAAATTCATTTCCTAATATCTTCTGAAACACTAAACCCATTTAATTTCTGTCTATCTGCACCAGAAACCCCTTGAGCTCCAAGCTGTTCAGAATTCTTCCATGAAAGTGTTAGAAAATCCTGAATATTCAGTGTGGGTTTTCAGTGAGAATGAGAGACTCCTGAAATCAATTCTCCCCCATAAGTTCCAAAACTTTTATCATTTTTCCCACCAGGATCCTACTATGCTTCTTTGCTAAGACCCAAGAATAGTCCATTCTTGTTTTCGGTAGTAAGAACAGAAAAGGAGCCATCTGATATCAGCCTAGAACATTCCCAGTTTCAAAGGCCTAGCTACATATAGAAAGAAGCAAGAAGATCTAAATCTCCAAAGCTACAGCACCTGATTTTGCTTACAAAGATTCCAAAAACATGCATTAGAGAAACAGACATCCTCTTTTACAATGGACCTGTGCTATGAGAGTGTGGAAGATTGAAAGTAGATCTGTTATCGCTCAACCCACACAAAAATCAATACTAAATGACTCAGATTGTCTAAGATAAGCTCATCACACATTCTGTGAAGTATATAACTAATTCTTGCTTCTTGTAACCTTTTTGTCTTACCTGACCCTCAGATAGTTGAGGAACCCCTTAGACATTCAAGGTCATTCATGGTCAAGCTACACAAGGTCATGCAAATATGAATATTTAGTCATAAGTTTATATAATTTGTCACCTTATACAGAGACCAGCCCATCAACATGAGTCCAGAAGAAGTCATGGGCAACTTGAAGAATTGCATGGTACACACGGAATCTATGCAAAAAGGAGCTTTTGGGGAACTGGAACATGACCTATGATTTCCCGCAGCTGTAGGACACACCTGTAAGATCTAGGAAATTAAAATGAATTTCACAGAATAGCCTTTTTCTCAGTTCCTCTCACACCACAGGGCACATACAGAAATCAGAACAAAACTTGCTTCAGCCATGATCACATAATCTAAAGAAGCAAAGCAAGCATAAAAATCAAATTTAGGTTTGGTATCACATTGTGCAGGTATATGGAATACAAGGAATTTAAATTAAGTGTACTTTGTAAAGTCTCTAACAGAAAAAAAATAGTAGATCCATAGGGAACCCAGCAGACAATGACAGATGAACAAAGGACCTATAACCACAGCCATTCAATCAACACAGGATAGGCCAATGAGACAGAAACCAAGGATTTTCGACACAAGGACCCCTAAACTCACAACATTAAGGCAGCCTTAATACTCACCCACCAGGACTCAGGGAACTGAGCGGAAGAGGGGGCGGAAAGATTGTGAGAGCCGTGGTGGGGGAGACGGTCCGGAGGCATGGCACCCATCAGTAACAACACACTTGGGCCAGGAGAACCGTGCTGAGTACTAGGATATCCAGGATCCCCTGCCACAAGGACTAATACAGACAGCCCACGGAGGATGATATCCAACTGATCAGGGAGGGAGAGGGGGGAAAGTGGGGAATTTGGGATAACAACTCATGGTTTGCCCACTAAATAATGTAACTCATTATGGACAATAAATTTATATTTTAAAAAAAAAGAAAAAAGGTGCAATCTAAGAACAGAGGTGCAAGCTCAGAGGTGCAAGCTCTGTGAAAGGCCAAAGCAAAAACACTGTAAGAGAAATGAAACCTGAGTGACTTAAAAGACCACTTTACCTGTCTTATGAATACTCAGTGATCTTGGAGATTTAACATTTATTACTTCCCGATGAGCTCCATAGAGGTGGTGTAGTGAAAACATGGCTAAGAATATCCAATGACCATGGGTGATAGCAAATTGTTAAACTTGTGGATCATAGGCATATGAAAAAGAGAATTAAAAAAAAGCAGAAGAGTGGAGGAAAAGTTTGAAGAAATAATGACTATGTGTTTTCCAAAATTGAAACAGATTCCACACTCAAGCCTTAGGAAGTTCAGAGAAAAACCAACTAGGATTAAATGATAACAATTTACATATATATGTTATAATCAGCCTTCAACACATTAAGGTAGGAAGAAAAATCTTAAAATAAGCTGAGCATTTGGTGAGTAACTTACTTGTAGAAGAACTAGGACAATAATTAGGCTAGACTTTGCAGGAGGAACCTTGAGTGGAATGAACTATTGAGTATATTAACAGAAAAAAAAAAGTCAAAAACCAACTAGAATTTATTTAACGCAATTATTTTTTCAAAGTGATGGAGAAATGAAGCTATTCTCAGACAAAGTATCAGGGAACTCATTTCCACCCCACATGTTACAGGAAGTCATTCAGAGAGCATGGAATTGATACCCCACCGACAACACTTATTTCAATAAAAGTGCTAAAAGAACATGAAAAAATGTACAATTTAGTATTGTTCCTACTTTTCATAAAGCTTAAGTTCATTATTGTCATAAAGGAATATTATTAAAAATTTTTGATGATTATTGCAAATAAATAATCAAATGGATGCCAGCAATGTTATGAGATTAAAGAGGAATTTATACCCAAATATCTCATAATCACTTTTTCCTTTTTGGTTTGTTTAAATCACAATTGAAAACTGGCTCACACATATATTTGATGGATATATCTCTCAAGTGATAAATTTCTAACGTGCCTATTTGATAAGACATTAAAACATGTCTTTTTTCCTCCCGTCATTCTCTGTGGGGTTCCATATGGATCCTCCACGGTATGACTGTGGTGGCTTCTCTTTTGCCAGAATCTCAGGTATTGGCCTATGGTTGGTTGGTAGGGTTAGATGGGCCCCAGCTCTCTCACTGTATCCTGAAAAATACAAACACAATCTCCATCGGAGAGTGTGATCAGTGTAGGTTAAAAAAATATACACATTTCTGGTTTACCTAGATTCTACTTTTAGTAGCCTCCCTGTCAATCGCTCCCATAGTGCATCTTGTCTTGGGAGCTCAAGAGTACGGGATCCGGTGACTATTACCCTGAATCCCAAGTTCCAGACAAGGGGTCCCCCTCACTAAGTAGAAAATTGGCCGAATATGAAAGCTGTTGATTGTCTCCCCCAGGCCCAGGCTCCTCCGTTGCACAAGTGCTCCTTTCTTGGTTTGCTGTTCTCTCCCAGTAGGCGGTGTGGTCAGCCTACTCATGACCGCAGATTGTGTTTAAAATTAATTTACAATGGTCACATTTATAAGTTTAAGAAAACACACAGATGTAAATAAAATTTGTCAGCTAGTTTTTCAAGTAAAAGCAAAGCAACTTACAAAACTAGAAGTTACCAACACTGTTATAAAGACTTTTTCTTTTCTTTTTTTTTGGGGGGGGTTAGAGGTTGGGTCTCACTCTAGTCCAGGCTGACCTGGAATTCACTATGTAGTCTCAGGGTGGCCTTGAACTCACTGTGATCCTCCTACCTCTGCCTCCCAAGTGCTGGGATTAAAGGTGTGCGCCACCATGCCCAGTTTACAAAGACTTTTTCTGGACAAGGTAACAGCCATACTTCAGCATGAAGCCTTTCCTTGCATCATTTCAGAATATTAAAGTACACTATGAAAGGGTTATATTTGCTTCAATTAATTATTTCACTGCTTCGTCAAATTCAGGGACATTTCAAAGTGTTAATGTCTTTTTCTTTTTGTACTGGGGATGAAACCCGAGTGTTTGGCACATGTTTATACAAGTGTTCTATTGAAGACATAAACTCCAAGAAGTCTACTTTTCATACTTAGACAGGTGCTCAACAGAACTTGAATTCATTCTGTGGCCCAGGCCAGCCTTAAATGTTCAATAGTCCTGCCTCAGCCTTCTACATAGCTGGGTTAACAGTCTTTCTCCATGGGGATGATGATACTTTTTTTTTTTGCTACTTTTTAGTGTATGGGTGTACAGGATACAAAGTGATGATAATTGATTAATTAATTGTAAACACTAAGTCATTTATTTATTTATTTATTTGTCCCATGAGTACAAATACAGGTAAAATGAGAAGAGAAAATGGCATTTATTTAGTACATATGATATGAACCTTAATCTTTCACAGCTATTCTGGACAGCTACTTAGCATCCTTGTGAGTGTGATCAAAGTATCTATGTGCTATTCCGATGGATCAAATTACCAGCTTTGTCCTACAGTGAAGGGAGAACTATTCCTCAGTTTCCCTTAAAGTTGTTGCTAGAGGGAAAGTCAGTTCAGCTGTTCTTTCCCAAGTTCCTCTCTAAAATGTTGACATCTAAGGTTACTTTCCATGTTGCTAAAAGCATATGCAGTATCTCTGAATTGTGACTTCTTGTTACAATTTTTCCTTTGTAATAAAATGATACGCACCCCCAATTCTAAACTCACCTGAATTTTCACTAATTAAATTGTTTTAAACCTTACAGACACATATAAGGAACTGCCCAAGTGAGATCTTTCATGTTGATTAAAAGTACACTCCTTTTTATGTTTATTTTCCTTATTACACAGGTAATATTTTAAATCTATGCAATAACATAATGTGTACCGTATGGCTGTCATCACTGTATTATTTCCCAGACAGGATATCTGGGAAAGGGTGGGGAAAGTTCAAACTTCACGGACACCTGAGAAAAGATCTGGTCTGTTAACAGGAACTAGAAAACATATATGTTAATTCTAGGTCTTTGCCAGGAAGTCCTTTACTCTTGCTGAAAATTTCCTGGAATGTATGCCCATCATGACCCAATGACCCTGACATGCACAGGCCTCCAGTTATTCATTTCAAAACCCCTCCCTCAGGTTCTCTTATAAAACATGTCATTCCTCTTCTGCAATACCATCCCAGATCTCTGCAAGACAGGTAAGTGGGAGCTGAAAGATGATCAGAGACCTGTCAGGAGTTCACTTCTCATATTATATGAGAAGGTATAGGAAGGTCCTGTCCTGTATAACAAAGCTTTAAGACTCAGCAAAGGCTTGCTTCTCTGTGAGCACTCAGGGGAAACCATTTCATTCCAGAACCACAGAGGAGAGTAGGGTCCAGGAGAATGTTTCTCTGCAAAGCAAGACAAAGAAGGGAAGAGGTAGTGATCTCTCTGCATGTGATTGCTCTGGTCTTAAGTGACTCTGGATTTCTCTTCACTCACAGACAGGATGGTACTTCACAGGACTCTGCCCAGCATGCTCTGGATGCTCTTCTCCTGCCTTATGCTTCTATCTCAAGTTCAAGGTGAGATTTCTCTGTTTTTAGATCTGCCTTCTCTGTCCATGTGCAGAGCCAAGAAGCTGAGGAAGGCTCCAGAATTCCTGAAGTGGTAATATTGAGGGATATTTCAGAAGGGGATAATACAGAGGAAAACTTCCTCCAATTCCTCCAAACATCCTGCTTTCCTCCAAAAAGCTAGGAATGTGAGCTACCACAGTGGTCCACCATAGACAGAACTGGTAGGATATCTATTTTGTCAGAATGCTCTGAGATATGTTGGTGGGCTAAAGAAAGAAATGGTAAAAATAAGGCACAAAATATTGTGAAAAAATAAATATTGAAATGCAGAGTTTAAGTTTATTAGCCCAGATCCAGGGGAGTCATAGACTCCTTGAGCAGAATGAGGAGGTGAAAGAAAAAAAAAGATACTTCTCAGTTGACTATGATTTCTTGATATCAAAAATTTCTCAAAGTTTTCAGAAAAGTTTATTGTCGTTTAGTTTCTAAGAGTTCCCTAGTTAGTTTAATGTCGTTTAGTTTCTAAGAGTTCCCTAGTTTGACTTCCACATGTAATCATCACATCACTGTTGACCACCATCTATCTCTACCTCCCTCTGCCCCAGGTGAAGACTCCCAGAAAGAAGTGCCCTCTGCACGAATCGCCTGCCCCAAAGGCTCCCAGGCCTTCGGTTCCCACTGCTATTCCTTGATTCGCATACCACAAACCTGGGTGAATGCAGAAGTGAGTGATGAGAGTTGGGATTAGGGGGAAATATGGACCACAGGGGTAGTGTTTTTTCTTTCATAGCTATATTTTCTTGAGTCCTTTAAAAAACACTTTGATGTTTCCTTAATGTCCCTTCCCACCTACATCTGCCCTGCCATTCCTGAGTATCTCGTGCTGTCTCTCACACAGCTGGCCTGCCAGAAGAGGTCTTCGGGACACCTGGTATCTGTGTTCAATGGGGGTGAGGCATCCTTCCTGTCATCTCTGGTCAGCAGGGTAAACGACTACCAGTACGTGTGGATTGGACTCCATGACCCCACACTGGTAAGATTCCTCTCATCTCTGTGAGCTCCCAAGGGGTGTTTGTCTTCCCCAAAAAAACTCTCTGTGCCTCCATAGAAAGAACCTCAGGGGAGGTAGATAAAGATGCTAAGTGGCATTGGGACAAGGGAAGACCTAGTGGCCCTCTGAAGAATTGAGTTGTGTAGAGGTTCCTACCTGTCTTTAGATCAAGTTCATGGCCTGTTGTCAATGTTCACAAATTTCTCACAATGAAGCCTTGAAAATCTTTTCTATCATCAAGAGATGTGCACATGTTACTTACAAAGAATACTAAACAGAAAGATCCACCCTTTTCTTCATAAAACAGATACTGCATTTGCATTTCAGAGAAAATTACAAATGAACCAACCAACACACACACACACACACACACACACATATATATATGTATATATATATATATATATATATATATATATATTGATCAAGGAATGGATCAATTTCAGTGTATCTTAGTATTTGAGTATATCTTCATTTTTCAATCATGATTTGTAAATAAGAGTGAAGAATTTGGGAAGAGTATCTATCATCAGAGGGCTCTTGGCAGTTGTGTGGGATGAGGCTAAGTTTTTTGAGGCTAGGGAGGGAATCCAGTGTTTTAGTTAAAGGTTCATTCATGCACGTGTGATTGCCATTGTTATTAGTGGGTTGTCTCCTCGGTAGGGCCAAGAACCCAATGGAGCTGGATGGGAGTGGAGTAATAATGATGTTCTGAATTACTTTAACTGGGAGAGGAATCCTTCCACTGCGTTAGACCGTGGATACTGTGGGAGTATTACAAGATACTCTGGTAAGAAGCAAGATTGAGCCATATACAATATTTCACACTTTTTCCCTTCATGTCTGGGTCTGACCTTCTGGGTATCACCTATATCAGTTCCTTTGTTGTTACTGCGACAAAATACCTGAGTAGAAACAGCTTAGGTAAGGGAAGGTTTGGATTCAGCTTGCAGATTTGATGAGAAGTTCTGTCATGGAAGGGAAACCATGACAGGAGCAAGAAGCCAGGTCACATCATCACATAGCAAGGAGGTTGAAAGATAGAAATGCATCTGGGCCTGAAGATAACACCCCAAGGCCCAAGCTCAGTGTCATATTTCCTCCTGCAAGGCTCTACCTCCTAAGCTTCTAACCAGCTGGGAGTTAACATATTCAAATATACAAGTCTATCAGCAATATCTTGCTTTCAAACTACTATATCCCTGATCTAGGAAATGCAGACAATTTATCATCTTCTCCCATATCTTTGCTTTGTGTGACATTTCCCTGGACCTGCATGGCCCAGTGAAAATGGGGAAGATACCTCCCAAGCCTTGAGAAAAGACCCTCCTTCCCCATATATTTTTCCTTTTGTTTCTCTCCAGGATTTATGAAGTGGAGAGATTATAACTGTGATGTGAAGTTACCATATGTTTGCAAGTTCCAGCCCTAAGGCAGTTCTAAATCCAGCATTCTGATTCTATCCTGGATGAAGGACCAAGCGAGAAGACTCACCCAAGAAGAGCATGCTCTATCCACATTCCCACACCAGATACCTCCTGTGTTCCTCCTTGCTCTTTCTATGGTCCCTTCTGTAAGAGTTGTCAAATGGTCTTAGAGAACAATAATACATCTTTATTTATACTTTGTGTGTTGTGTTCCATTTTTACTGTAAGGCTGTGTGTAGGAGGCCAGATGGATCATGGAAGGAACCTTAGGACATGTCTCATCTAACTTCCTTCCAGGCTTCAGGGTGCAAATAGAGTAGTGTGGTGCAATGAGAGCTTGGGCCATGATCACGAAGGGTCCCGTTGTCAACAGGCACACACAGGTACTCACTGCGCATGCACACACCTCTCATGATGTGACCCATGGTAGAGACTGATGTACATTAGACATTGTTTCTCAAACCTAGTCTTTAAGCTACCTCTTTTTCTTTTTCTTTTTCAAGTCCTGTTTGGTCAGAGATTTTAGAATACAATAGTAAAAAAAAAGTCACTTACACTTACCATTCCATTGCAGATATAAAGTGTTTTGAAGCTTCTCATTTCTTTCCTTTCAAAGAGAAAATATTTTTTAAAAATTTATCTGGTAGCACTACCGCTCATATAGAGACAGATTGTGGAGGTGTATAGAACACAGATGTTTTAAAAGTTATTTGTGAGCAAAGAGAGAAAGAGAAGGGAGATAGAATAGGTATGCCACTACTGAATCATGTGCTACTTTGTGCATCTGGCTCTGCGTGGGTACTGGGGAATGGAACCGTGGTCTTTAGGCTTTTCTGGTAGGTGCCTCAACCACTGAGCCATCTCTCTGGCCCCTAACACAGAACTTTTTAAAAAATATTTTATTTATTCATTTTCAAGCAGAGAGATACAGGAGATAGATGAGAGAGATAGAGAGAGAGAGAGAGAGAGAGAGAGAGAGAGAGAGAGAGAGAGAGAGAGAGAGAGAGAGAGAGAGAGCACCAAGGCCACCACCTTGTGGATCTGGCCTATTTGGGTCCTCGGGAATTGAACCGTGGGCCTCAGGCATTGGAGACAAGTGGCTTAACCGCTATCTCTCCAGCCCTAACACATAACTTTTTTTAAATATATATTTATTGTCCATAATGAGTTACATTATTTCGTGGGCAAACAATGCGTTGATATCCCCAATTCCCCCCTCCCCATCCCTGATCAGTTGTATATCCTCCTCCTTTAAAATGAGTGTGTTGATAAGAAATATGGAAGGGTGGATCAGAGCTACCTGCCAAACCTGACTCTCCACAAGGTGGAATCTAAACACAAGTTTAGCTTATTGAGGTAGGTGATCAAGAGAGAGGACAGTATACCTGGAAGATAGACAGTGACCTAGAGAAACCAGGGGACTTTTCCATAGTGAAACTGATCAAGACACAGTGCCCTTGCTCTAATCACACAGCAGCTACCAAGAGTTGGGATGGATCTTCTCCAGTAGACAAAGGCAGGGAGAATTTCTGTGAGCATGATGATCCCAGGACCTGGCATTCTGAGGAAACAGGAGTTGACAGGGGGGGCTGAGATTTGTTCAGCAATCTGGCTCGGAGGTCTCCACACTTGCCTGCTTGTCCTCAGGGTGCTGTGACTGGATACATCTTCAAGAGCATTCTGTGATCTGAGTTGAGTGCTCTGGGACTTAAAGGCTCTTGAGTCTGTGAATTAGCATTATCAGTGTGCTAGCAGGTAGCTGCTTTCAGAGTCATTTTGACCCAGGGGAGGGATTGTTTGAAACCTGAGAACTCTTATGTGGTAAGAATCTGGCCTTTCCCTGGAAGGGAAATGGCATATATTTCAGGTTGAAATTCATAGATCCGGAAACTACCTATCTACCTTTGTCCCTTTATTGATTCAGTATAGAAGCCAAGCCTAGAAAGATCAGAACTATGATGGAGGATTACTCAAAATCTGCTTGAATTGATGCCTTGGTTCTCTCTCTCTCTCTCTCTCTCTCTCTCTCTCTCTCTCTCTCTCTCTCTCTCTCTCTCTCTGCTCTGGGGACACCCATAGCTGGCTAGTGGTCTTCTTGCCTTGGTTGTGCAAAGCATGAAAACCAATAGAGAGAGACTCTTTACAGAGCCATGTATCTGTACTAGCTTATTGACTTGCTACTTGTCTTAGACAGTCACACGCTGCTGGGATGAATCTTCAAATCAGGCACAATTTGGTGGAGGAAAGTATTTATTGAAACTAAAAAGGAGGGGAAGTTTCATAACAGTGAAAGAAGCTGGCCCTCTTTCACAGGTCCTAGCAGAGAGAAAAACCCATCACCTACACCACACACACACACAAAACAGCAAACAGGCAGAAAGGCCAAAGAGAATTTTTTCTCCTTTTTATAGGCTTAAGGTGGGTCTTGTAACCCTATCCCAGACTTAATGGCTTCCTGAGTCTCTGGAATTTCCTTCCTGCATGGCCCACACAGGAAAGGATGCTTACTTCTAGCTTCTTTGAGCTTCCTTATATCCTGCCCCCTACTGAGAGGCTGCCTTCCTGTAAACATCCTCAGAGACCCATCCAAGATAATTAAAAAGATCAAGTTGACAACAAAACCTAACCATCACACTACCTCCTTGGTATTTCTCCACTTTGGAGCTTTTCAGCTCAACAAGGCGCAGAAAAAATATTTCGTAAATGAGTTCTACCTTCCATGGTAGCTGGTTGACTCAAGTCTGCAGAGTGCAGGGGAGAGGGTCTCGCCCATCCTAGTAATGTATAGAACAAGTAGCTCTTCGGATAGTATTTCCTTGGTTTTCCAGTGTTACTCCAGAGGAACTAAGGAATCAGGACTTTTCTGCCAAGTTCATGTTGATTCCCCCTAGGTCATACTGTGGGCTCCACTGGTGGGGAAGCCAATGCCCTTGTTTTTTTCAGTCTCAACTGTGATTCTCTGGGAGGTCCTCTTTAAATAGACTCTAAACCACAAGTCTGTCAATTTCCCATTATTTTATCATGGGTCCCTGTGGATGTGTATCTATACAAGATGAGGTATTATATAATCTTTTCTTATACCTGTCTCAGGGTTTGACCCTCAGAAACATTTTTAAGCTGTTTCCAGCTTAGGAAAGACAGGAATAATAGAGAAGACACAACAGGAATTGGGTACATTGCCCAAGATATCATAAGAGTGTCTGAACCTCATTTTCCCTGAAACTCGACATGTGTTATGGAGTATGTTCTATGATCATTTCACTGCAGTTAAAATTAGGGCATCTAGAGCTGGAGAGATGCATCCCCTTGCCAGTGTTTAGCACACCTTCCTGCCACTGTTTGCAGTGCTGTGGCGGAGGTGATGTCCACCCTCTGCTCATACCATCGTTTTCCCTGCCAGGATGGAGTCTCCCATCAAGTCCGTAAATCA
>PVHP010023249.1:0-27544 GCA_004024765.1 Zapus hudsonius
GCACCAGGGCCACCACCTTGTGGGTCTGGCTTATGTGGGTCCTGGGGAATTGAACTGGGGGCCTTAGACACTGGAGCCAAGTGCCTTAACCGCTGAGCCATTTCTCCAGCCCTAGAGTATTTCTTTTATACAGATGACTTAAGAGTTTAAACTGTCTTTTCAGTATACACTTCACATGAATATTCAGTAATTCATTTAAATGGAACATAAACATACATGTTGACAGTTAAGCTTCACACTACTATATTTAATAAAATTTAATATTACCAGAAACACAAAGATAAAAAGAAAAAAAAAGATAGAAAGATAGAAAGAAAAAAAAAAAGGTTGAGAACAGAGCCAGTAGTTGCAGTGTGTTTGTAACCCTGGTGAATGTATTTTATTTCTGAATAAATATAAACCATATGGACATGAGAGAGCCCTTATATCCATTCTTTTGAATCTGGGAAATATGGATAGAGTTTACTTCTGAAATTTTATGTTGTGGTGGAAGTAGAACAAATAACTCAGAAAAGATCAGTAAACTATCGTCACATTCAAATTCTGATTTTTTTGGTATTTTATAAAGATTAAGATTGAAATAAGCATGACAAGCACGTGGACTTATTAAGATAGTCATTTTAAAAATAATTTGAAAGAAATATAGTTGACATGAAAACCTAGAGAGAAAGGAGTTTCTCAATGGTGCTTTCATCTATAGAGTTATTCATTTAAATTAGAATAAAGTAACTAATGATAAGTTCATAAATCAGCATAATGAATGCAAAGGAAAGCTGAGAGCCTGAAGATTAATAAAATAACAAAGTAGCTTTAAACTTGTGACAAATTATCTGCAATACATAACAAAGCAGATGTTTGAAAAGAAATGGCTAATACAAGGGAATGTTAAATATCAATTATAGAGAAGAAAGTTCTAAACAAGAGATTATTGAAACAAGCACAGCAAATGTCCTATTTTCTATGAGCAGACAAGCAGATCCCATGCAATTCTTCTTGTTTCTCTGGAAACTCTAAGATTGAAACTAAAAAGTATTTTATTTTTTTTAAATATTTTATTTATTCATTTTCAAGCAGAGAGAGAGAGAGAGAGAATGCACCAGGGTCACCACCTTGTGGGTCTGGCTTATGTAGGTCCTGGGGAATTGACCCTGTACCTTAGGCAATGGAGGCAAGTGCCTTAACCCCTGAGCCATCTCTCCAGCCCTAAAAAGTATTTTAAAATGTGCTGTTAAAAAGTGCTTGAGGGCTGGAGAGCTGGCTCAGTGGTTAAGGCACTTGCCTCCAGTGCCTAAGGCCCCAGGTTCATTTCCCCAGGTCCCACATAAGCCAGACCCACAAGGTGGCCCTGGTGCGCTCTCTCTCTCTCTCTCTCTCTCTCTCTCTCTCTCTCTCTCTCTCTCTCTCTCTCTCTCTCTTTCTCTCTCTGTGTGTTTATCTCTCTGCTTGAAAATGAATAAATAAAATATTAAAAAAAAGTGCTTGATAGGCCAAAGGAAAGATCCTGTTGCTGAAGAAACCACAGAAAGACATTGAACAACACCGAAAGACCCTGTGAGATCCACAATGGTATCCAGTCCCCATATGGTAGCAAGTGCAGTTCTGGAAGGCACAACAAAAGTTGCCAGGGGAGATTGTTCAATGATATTTGGAGAAAGCAGAGGCCACTGATACAAAATACAGACTGTTGCCATGAGAAGGCTGAACATACTACCTTCTGGGAGAGAACATTGGACCAAGAAATAATCACTGGTGCAATAGAGACACAAAAACCATGGGGAGTATTCAACAGCTTTTAAATTGGCCAAGTGACAAGGAACCCTTAACTGGAATTGGGATTCAGGGCAAAATTCTATGGGAACCAAAAACTGGTGCTCCAAAAAGAAATCCCCATTACAAGAGAACTACAGAGAGGCTAATCTTAATGGAATTTTTCCAAATAATAAATGTGTGTCTCATTTAACCTATACCGATCTCACACTCAAATGGAGATTCTGTATTCTGTATTTTTCAGAAGGCAGTGAGAGAGCTGTGGTCATTCCAACTCCACCGATGAATTGCAGGCCAAAGGCTGATATCCCAGCAAGAGATTAACCACCCCTGGCCTATCGTGGAGGCCCCGAGTGAAACACTTGAGACAGTGGTGGGGCAAGAAAGAGACCTATGACCACAGCTAATCACTCATCCCAGGATAAATCAGCGAGACAGACACTAACGACTTCCAAAACAACTTAAAGAGCCAAAAAAGGGAGGAATGATTTTAAGAGCCATGGTGGGAGAGAATACCCAGAGACATTACCTCCCTCAGCGACAATACATAAGGGGGGGCACCTGGCTGCCTCCCGTGCTATCCACAACCCCTTACCACTTGAATTGATCCAGTGAGCCCACCGAGGAGAATGTGCACTGGATTGGGGACAGGGAGGAGGGAAATGGGAATATCAACACAATATTTGCTCATTCAATGTATCTAATTTTGAAAAACAAAGATCAAAAAGGAAAGGAACAGATATTTCAATTGTCAAAGCAAACTAAAAAATAAGGAAATTTTATAAAGAAATAATACTTCTAAAATTTGTATGTTTTAAAATACTCAGCACGAATTTAAAAGATAACATATTAGCAGACAAAAAAATCCACAAAAGCATGTGGAAAAGAGGTTAGTATTAAGGTCTCTCTATAATCCACATTGATGCCAGGAGCTCATGTATCCACATATATTTTGAAAATGTAAATATCTTAGCAATACTAAACATAGACAGGTTGTCATTTAAAGGAAAATAAAAGCAATCATAAAAATGAACATCCATATAAAATGCTGCTAGTAATAGCTCAACTTCAGTTAACGATTAAATTGAGTCAAAGACGAAAAGGAAAAGAGTTCAAGAAAAGAACTTGAACTAGACAGTGCTGATAAGCATGGATTTCCATGTCAGCAGCAGGCAAATATGGCTGTGGGTTTGGTTTGTGTAAGAGAATCAAATACTAATACATTAAGGTAATTTGTGGCAGAGTACTGAGCTATGATGTTTGCTAGTGGAAGACAGATTTGTGAAAAGATGTGGGAGCTACAGTGCACTAGGTCCTTTGCAGAGCCTGGCTGGCTTCTAAGAGAAACATTAGAAATGGAAGCACATGATGTGTATTTAAAACTGTCTTTTGTTTTTAATGTGTATATTTATGTATGCATGTTTAAGTGTGTGCACGTATGTGTGCTAGTGCCTATGGAGGCTAGGAAACAAGTTCAGATGGCATTCCTTAGGAAGGACATGCACCTGTGTGGAGATATTCTCTTCATGGATTGTAGCTTACCATCTTTTATTTTTCCTTTTTTTTTCTAACAATAAAGGGAAATTACAAAATAATATTTTCTATATTAAAGAAATGTGTTTTTGGAGGTAAGATATTTTTTTAATTTATTTTTGGGAAAATAAATTGTCATTTGGGACATTTATCTGAATCATTACTAAGAAGTCACTTAATAGGTTAGCATCTGATGGAAAGATTCACTTTCTAGTCTAATAAAAGAATAGATAGGTAGATAGATATATGGAAATCTACATACATACATATAAATATGTGTTGTGTACTCATGTATGAGTGATCAATGATCATTCATGGTCAACAATTGAATTCTACATGACCTCTTGAAAAATTTTTTATCAACATAGTGCAAAATGTTTTGGTTTTGGGGGTAGTTTCTAGATATCACTGATGGATGAAAAAAAATTTAAAAACTTGGAATGTGGTGTGATACAATTGAATACCCAGAGATAAACCGACATGTATCAGATACTTAATTTTTGAAAAAGGTGCCAAAAATATGCACTAAGAATATAAATAAAATACTGCCTTTTCATCAAATGATGCTACAACAACATGATATCCACCAACATGAGAATGAAATTTGATGCATACATCTTGGTGATCAACAGCTCAGCGTGGGAAGTTTCTGATCGTGGGAGTCACAGAAATTGAATCCCAAAAGTAAAGCCCAGTGAGCTTATTTAATAAACTGAATGAGACCTTGAGCAAGCTTTCAGAATCTTTACTCATCTTGTTATGAGGTGACCTTGACTAGTTACTTTGCCAATTGAGAGAACTTCTCCATTTAAAAGACAGACCAGGAATGGAGAGATGGCTTAGTGGTTAAGGCATTTGTCTCTAGTGCCTAAGGCCCCAAATTTAATTCCCCAGTACCTACATAAGCCAGACCCACAAGATGGTGGCCCTGGTGCTTGTTCTCTCTGTCTCTCTCTCTCTCTCTCTCTCTCTCTCTCTCTCTCTCTCTCTCTCTCTGTGTGTGTGTGTGTGTGTGTGTGCTTAATAAAGAAAAAATAAAAAAAATTAAAAATCCTTAGTAAAAAAAAGAGAGAGGACACACTTGTTTACTATTCTATGTAATAAAGAGCAGGTCTTCTTAGATCCATTGTATGGCATTTCTAATGCAAAACCTCTGCCTCTCCCTCTACTTGCCAATCTCCAGTTCACCGCCTTGGGGCTCTGAGAGAAAGTGTTTGACATCATCATGAAAATTGGCCTGGCTTCAGAACTGTGAATATATATATATATATTGGGGGGGGATTCTGATAATCTGCAAACATCCAGAAAATGTTAGCAAGCTAAATTGTTACCAAGCATATAAGGGAAATTACAAATTATAAATTTCTCAAAATTCACAGTTTTGACACAATGTAACCTTTTAGAAAGTAGACTAAATGTGACTTTTAATAAAATCATTTATTTGTGTGTGGGGGGGAGGGTGTGTACACCATAGCCTCTTGCTGCTTGAAATGAGCACTAGATACTGATGCCACTTTTTCATTTGACTTGCAAGGGTAGGTTGGAAATTGAACCTGGGCTGTCAGGCTTTCCAAGCTAGCACCTTTAACCACTGAGCCATCATTCAGGCCCCTAGGACATATTTAAATGAAGAGAAATTCCAGCTTGCAGGATGTAGAAATTGGATCTGCCTTAGGAGGCATCTTAGGATCACAAGCCATCAACAGTTTTTGGTGAAAGATGTCACTAACCTGAGACTTGTAGACAGTAACTAACACACAACCTCATTTCTTATTGTGAAAGAGTTAAAAATTCATACATGATCAATAAGAAGTTATAAAACTGTATCATTTTGCAGCAAAACACACCCCAGTAAGACAACACAAAATGCTCAGGTATAAACAAGTTCAGAATATGTATAGCAATTTGAGCAGAAAATAGAAAAACAGGTCAATAAAAGTCAATATCCCAGTTTAAAAACAATTATGGGCAGAATTAGTATTGAAAACACAGAAATCAATATATAAAAATCAATACATATAAATACATGTATAAGTACAAGAGTGGATATACTTAGATGGGTTTCAACAGAATTAAATAAATATATTCATAAATGCATTCATGTTTTAGAAGACAACCAAGACGTCATCATGCAGACACTGATGACATTGAGACAGTCATTGATTTTGTTGTCCCAAGGATCATGAGATAACTTGCTATCAATGAGTGCATATAAGAGCTTGGTCCCTGGAAGCCTCAGCAGCAGATCAAACCTGTGTCAAAACTCTGAGGAGCCAGTTTACCTCTGTGAACAAACCTGAGATGTTCAATGAAAATTTCTGGGGAGAGGAGGGGAATGAAGGCTTGTCAGAATGCTGTTATTAAAAGATGCTATGAGAGCTAGAGAGATGGCTTAATGGCTAAAGGCGCTTGCTTACAAAACCTGATGGTCCTGCTTTAATTCCCCAGAACCATGGGAAAACCCGGTGATCCAAGTGGCACAGGAGTTTGGAGTTTTTTTTTTTTTTTTTGCAGTGGCTGGTGATCCCGGTGCACCCATTCTCTGTCTGTCTGTCTGTCTGTCTGTCTGTCTGTCTGTCTGTCTGTCTGTCTGTCTCTCTCTCTCTCTTCTGTATCCCCTCCCTCCTCTGTAATAAATAAATTAAAATATTTTTAAGAAGATGCTATCAAAGGACATTCAACCAAAGAATGCCAGCAATTCTGTTTTTCCAACTCCACCTCAAACCAGGCATTTATATGTATGGAAACAAAAAGTCATTAATTCTATTTATATAAAATTATTGAATAAATTTTGTTTTTTAACTCATTAGGTTATATTGCTATATAAATATGTAATATGCATATTTTATCTTTATAACCAATAAATGATTATTTCTTATACAATTAAAAATGGGTATGTACTGATTTTGGGTATAATTTGACAAATTTTTTAGAAGTGAACTAGTTTTATTTTAATTAGCAGAATATATATGTTTATATATAATAAATAATAAATATAATAAACATAATAAATAATAAATATAATAAACAATAAAATAATAAATAAATATAATATAAATATATATATATAATATAATATATATACACTGTTTCTATAAAGAAAAATTAAAGCAATACTTTAAAGCCTTGGGGATGTAGAGTGCTTGCCCAGCATGTTCAAAGCCCATTGCTCACTCCCAAGCATCAGCTAAATTTGGGCATGGTAGCTCAGACCTACACTACCACCATTCCACTTGGGAGGGGGAGGCAGGAGTTTCCAAAGTTCAATGCTAACTTTGGCTGACTAGCAAGTTGTAGTGTAACCTGTGCTACATGAGAGTGTCTTGAAAAAACGAATTTCAAATCTCAGATATAAAACTACCTCATCTGATGCTAAGCTTATAACACTAGAACTTCTCTAAATTGGTCTTTGCTTAACTTTTCCTTTAAAACCTTAATTTTCATAGTCACAGTTTTATTTTTACACATACCTGCAAGAATGAAGTTGACTTAACTTCCAGGAATTCCTTATCCTTACCACTCTTTTTTTAACCTGATCATGCACTAATCTTTATAGTTTATTTAGATTACTATATGTAAAATGTTAAGTATTTTTGTTTCAAAATTCTTTTTGTATGTTTCTGCAATAAGATCATTAAATTATTTTTAAGTCTTTGCCATGCCAAGCACTCAAACCAGTGAACAAGGATGAGATACTGAAAAGGGTGTTTCAGATGGATCCTATTCTTTAAATCTAAAGTCTCCCCTATCTGTGAAAGTGGCCAACTTTCTACTTTAGGATTCTTCCTTCTCCATTAATATTAATAAGGTAGAAGAAAACCTACTCAAAAATCCAAGTGCAATGCAGAACCTACTATCTCCACAGTGCAATGCTAAGCAGAACTCCAGGCAACAGGCTAATTTGGAGCATGTAACAATTCATTTCATGTGGAAGACAGATTATATCTGAAGCACGGTTCCTTTGTTTGGAAAAATATACCTTTCATCATTTAATCTGTCTCCTGTGGTTTGCATTTCAGTTTTCTCAAGCTCTTTGAATGGAGATTTCTTAAGTGTCATAGCATTCCAAACATGAAGTGTGACAATTTAGGTCATGTGTCCTGGCTGGTATTTAAGCAGGTGCCCATGCCAACCTTCCTTCCCATCACATTTCTGCCTTTCTGAATGCCAACCTCTCTGACCCGCATTCCTTTCTCTTTAGTGTTAAGAATCCTATGGATATCTGGTTCTGTGGAGGGAGGAGAATCCTGGCAACTGCAAGTACTTCTGCTTCTTGTACCCTAGTGTGATGATTAAATTTTGTTGTCAACTTGACTTTCAAGTAATCCTGGGTGGGTCTCTGAGGATGTTTACAGGAAGGCAGCCTCTCAGCAAGGGGCAAGATGTAAGGAAGCTCAAAGGAGCTAGAAGTAAACATCCTTTCCTGTGTGGGCCATGCAGGCAGGAAATT
This sequence comes from Zapus hudsonius, assembly GCA_004024765.1. Lineage (NCBI taxonomy): Eukaryota > Metazoa > Chordata > Mammalia > Rodentia > Dipodidae > Zapus > Zapus hudsonius. The sequence goes on from PVHP010023249.1 coordinate 7,751, forward strand.
CCAGAGACTCAGGAAGCCATTAAATCTGGGATAGTGTTGCAAAACCCCACCCTAATCCTATATAAAGGAGAAGAAATTCTCTCCTTGGTGCCCCCCCCTGCCTGTTTGCTCTTCTCTGTGTGTGTTGTTGGTGATGAGTTTTTCTCTCTGCTTGGACCTGTAAATCTGTAGTTTCAATAAATACTTCCCTCCCCCTAATTGTGCCTGGTTTGAAGATTCATCCCAACAGGATGTGACTGACTGCTACACCTAGCGAAAAAGGGAAGGAAGAAATGGAATTTTTCCCATAATAACTGTGTCCCTCAGAATGTCCCATTAGCATTCTAATATTCCCTTCTTCTTCTTCATGGTGGGAGGTCCTCTGGTTACCTAGCTTCATGGCAAAGGTGTGTGTGTGCGTGTGTGTGTGTGTGTGTGTGTGTGTGTGTGTGTGTGTGAGATGTGGAGTATAAGTGTTTATTTATATGCAGATGTGCACTTGAGGATCTCCTTCTCTTATTGCTCATCCCAGTAATTCCTTGAAATGTGGTTTCTCTTTTTTTATTTTTCTTCTTATGAATAAGTATATACATTGAGTAAATCTTGTAAAGGTATCCCCATTTCCCTCCTCTCTGTTCCCTACCCACTGGGGTCCTTCGTTGGTACTCATACTGGATCTGTCTGTAGGTTAGGAGGTATGAACTGCACCAAAGTAGCCAGTTTTTCTTTCCTTTTTTTTTTTTTCCTTCCCCCTTGTGTATTGTGGCGGAGGGGGCAATGTCTCTGGATATTCCCCTACCATGGCTCTTACATTCTTTCCGCTCCGTCTTCCAATCAGTTCCCTGAGTCATGGTGGGTGAGTTTTTAGTCTGCTTTATTGTTGAGCTCTTAAGTATCTCTGGATCTTTGCCCTGGGTTGTGTTGGGTATCATTGGTGTCTGTCTTCATTGACCTTTCATGGGTTATCAGACTTGGTGTGGTGATTGGTCTCTTGTTTGTCTCTTCCTTCACATTACATAGGTTTCATTTGGGCCCTGTGTGAAGGCCAGGTGTGGTTTGTCTCCTGTAAGGATGTCAGCCATCATCCAATGTCTTGTTGGTGGAATTGAGTTGTCCCCTGTTCTCTCACTGCCTTCTGAAAAATACAAACAGAATCTCCCTTGAAGAGTGAGATCGATATAGATTAAATGAGACAACGTTGCTATTTTGACTAGCTCCTAATGGGTGCAGCCTCTCTGTTCTTTTCTGATAGTGGGAATTTCCCCTAGGAGCTTGAGATCTTGGTCCACATTTTTTTTTAACTGGGATCCATGGCCGTTACTCTCTTAACTTGAGCCTCTCCCTTTGGCAAGATCCAATGACACGCCCCAAGGACTGGGGTCTCAGAAGTTCATGTACACACCCAGGTTTTCTGGGCTCTGGAGAGCTTTGACACAGAGAGGTGCTGCTTCAGAAGCAAGCTGTGCAGTGCTGAGGCATTTCCCCAGCCTTCAATCCAATACTTTGAAATCACACCCAGAGCAATTTCATTCTTTAGTTGGCCACTGGTGCTGTGTAGAGATTGATGTCAATAAATACATACATGGCTTTCCACAGATTGCTTTTCATGATCAATACATCATTTTGCATAAACAATTAGATGGCTAATAAATTAGTGCCTAAATTCTTATCTATTTTGGGCTATTTGACAATAATACTTAGTCTCTTGGCTCCAGGATTTTATATATTTTTCTCATTTATAAAAGTAAAGTAATACATTATTTATATGCTCTTTAAAAAAACAATGATATCACAAAACAAATCTAAGATATTCATCACTATGACTAGTTAAATAGGACTGATCTTGCCTTAACACCTTGCTTGTGGTGAAGATGCTGTTTGGTAGTGTAAGATGCGTGTTTGTTTTTGTTTTTTCTTAACTGTTTCAACTTCAGAGTCTGATTATTCTAAAGTTTAAAACTTGGCTCCTGAGGCTTCAGTTAATAGAGCTGCTCAATTTTGACAACAAAGCATTTGTTTTATGGAGCTGAAAATCCAGAACACACACTCTTTCCTGTGACTGGAATTGCCCCATGCAGTCCTAGAAGAAGGCTTAAGTCAGCACTGCAGAGAGATTTCCAGGATGAGAGTTTAGGGGAGAAAGGTAGGAGTTAGTTTCCAGAAACTCCTCTAAGGCTCCGTAGAAGGAGCCTTTTTTAAAATGGTGAAAGCATGTTTTAGATTATAATTTATATCTAAAATGTTGGCACTTCTTTTTCAATTAATGATTTTTTACCTGATATTTAACCAGCTGAGTTTCTTTCTCACCTTCTGCTATAAGAGTATTTCAGTTCTCTGAAAGATAAGTTTAGTAGAAGACAATAGAATAATTATTGCAACTAAAAACATTAAATTAACATCACAGGTGAACACAACAGTAAAATACATCAATCATTTGGTTACTGAATGCATATGTGCTCATACTAAAGGAATAGTACCTACAGTAATGCAAAATGATGTTTAAATTTCCATGAGAATTCAATAGTTTTATTAAAATGACTCTAAAGATAAATTCTGAATATTACCTAGTTATCCTAATTATTCTTAAAAACAAATGCATTGAGAACTGAATTAAAAAATGTCTTGTGGACTGAATTACCTTTAATTTATAAATTTAATTTTCATAGAAGAGACATCCATGATGAGTTATCTAAACTTTCTAGAAATTTACATCACATGCTATGATCTGGTAATATTGTAACAGTAGTCTACCATGAAAAAATACCAAATGGGGATTCTCAGTAGCTTCAGTAATTAAAATGGACCCTTTAAAAGAATATTCCATGGTAAGTGTGACATTCTTGTACTTGGACACACTGTGGTCATTCCCAGTTATTCTTACCTTTTCAAAGAGCTCACGGGTCCAACAACCCTGTATCTAGGTTTTTTAAACATTATTTTATACTCAGAAAATTGTAGTAATTTGATGAAGAATATATACCATGTGTTTATTTCCTGTAACTCATTTTGTAGGCCAGGGTGGTTTTGAATAGGTTGGAGTGAGAGCTTTTCTCACCATGGAATAACATTATCACCTGACTGAACTGACTGCCTTGAACCTAAATCTTGGTAACTCACTGTCAGTCTTGTAAACCAAATGCCAGTTATAGAGTCCAACTTTCCTACAGTCAAATTCGAGCACAACATAGTTTCGACACAGTTTGTCCCTATTTAACACAGCAATGTCTCCAGGAGACCTAGAGTTCAACCCATTGGTAGGAACACTGTTTCAGAGAAATATTCTATACATGCCTAATGTTTTAATTCTACATATGCTAATTCTCTTTGTCATTTATCTTTTTAATCTATGTAAAATTAATAACTCTATTCCACTTCACATCACTGAGTACATAATCATAAATAAATTTGAACATATACATATAAAGTGTTCCAATTTAATAAACTATATATACTGACTCAAATACATATGCCAATCTTTGTCATCAACAAATTAAGAGAAGACGTTTTTGCCAGTTGCTTCTACTCTAATATGCGAGAGCCAGTCTAACAGAGATTAAGGTATCGATGTTCATCAGAATGATTTCTCATTGTAAGCACTGTGAGCTCTTGAAATGGAGCTCATGGAACACTTTGTCTGCCTACCAATTAACACACCCAGCCCAAGAAATTCTTCAGCATTCTTATGTGAGTCTATTTTAGGCCCTATTCTCCTAATCTGTCACCAGTAATGTTTTCCTTTGTATACTTTTCAGTTCCTTTTGTTTCTTATCTGAGACTTTGATTATGGGAGTATTAGTTTTGTTATTGCTTCCCATGTTCCTAAGACTATTTCTCCCTTTCAGATTCTCTAAATTCTACTGAACTTTTCTTGCTTTATTAATTTTATTCTGACATCTCCTTTCTATGCCTGAGCCCGTGAAATGATATTTTCTGCTCCCATTTAGTTTGCATTAAGCCCTTTATTTCCAATTTTCACCTTGTGTAAATAGAACTATCAAGGATTCTTGAATCTGAATTTCCTCCCCAAATCTGCTCCTTTACAATCTCATGGAAGTTCCCGTGAATGTGGACACCTAGTGAACTTCAGATGCGTCCTTAGGTTCCCTGACTTTAAAAGCTTCCTTAGTTTGCTGGGGAGTCTTTTGAGCCTTTCTCCTCCCTCAAGGGGAAGGGAATGTTCCAATTTGGAAGAAATAGCTGAACAACAGGTATATCTGTCTTCTAGTTCTTTGTTCTGAATAAAACAGGATTTAAATAATAGGGAATGTGGTATTTTAGTCGAGTTAAACTAAAGATGACTAGTGTATGAGTGGCAATAATAATTAACATGAAAAGCATAAGCAAATTAAATAAAATAAGAAAATTCATATTCATATTTTAAACTGAATAAACTTGTTTTTGTTTTTGTTTGTTTGTTTTCTGTTCTATTTATTTATTTAGTGCTGAGGACCAAACCTGAGTCCTATGGAAAAGCTCTTCTTCAACTGTGCTAAATTCCTAAACCCTAGATTTCAAATGAAACTAGTATCTAGAATTAAGATAAACCCAAGAAAAATGCTTTAAATGAAGTGCACAGTTTAGAATTACATTTAAAAGTATCGATTTCCGATCTCAGATGGTAAATATCCTCGACTATCGGCACACATCTATCCATAAGGAAGATACAATGTTAGACCACCGGGGCTCTGAGGAGGGATCACTGATGATTACATAGTGTGCAGAATAAGCAAGCATCAGGTGGTGGAATCTTACTTCCACATACCTCTCTCATGGCAGACAGCTTTGAAAGTCGTGACTACTGTAGTAGACAGACCAAGCCCAGCCTCCTGCCACCTGGATGGGCAACCTTGAATAACAGCTTCACTCCCTCATCTGTATGACTTCCTGCTCATCCCCAACCCTCTCCCCTGCCAGGAACAGCAGCAGAAACACAAGGCTGCAGAGATGTCCTTCTCCTTGAGAGAACTTTTTAAAAAAAATATTTTGTTTATTCATTTTCAAGAGAGGAATAGAGAGAGAGAGAGAGAGAGTCCCTGAGAGGACTAGAGGTCTTTATCTCCATTATATTTCATTGCCTCCTGGACTTCAGCCTTGAATCCCCTCCCTAGCGTCTTCACCCCTGAAACCAATAAGAAGGAACACTTTGCTTTGACTTCAGAACTTCAGTCTCACAGTCTCAGTCTCCCTCCACAATTTGTAACCAGTATGCTTCTCTTAGACTTTAATTGGTTAAATGATATAAAATGTAAAATGAAATATTAGACTTTCTACATCCGATTTACAGCAATTTTTTGACAAACTTTGAAAATGTTGTATGTTTTTTGTCTGCACAATAATGCTGTACATAGAAATTCTACATCATCTATAAGGAAGCATGTTCAATGGTATACCAGATTTCAGTAACTTTTAGGTGTCAGAGTTGTAGGAACTTGCTAAGTGCCCCTGTCAGAAAGTGCTTGTCCTACAAGCATAAGAACCTGAGTTCAATTTCCAACACTCATGTCAGCTATGTTGGTGTGTGCATTTAACCCCAGCTTGGGGAAGCATAGTTAGAAAGATAACTTGGGGCTTATGGGCCACCAATTCTAGCATAATTGGCAAATTTCCATTCAATGATAGAACTTGACAAAAAAAAAGTGGGGTAGGTGCCAGCCACCTGAAGAGCTACACCAAGGTTAGTCTCTTGTTTCCACATAGGAACAGACACATGTGCATTTGTACCCACACACATATACAACATACACATATGCATAAAACATTAGTGTACTATTTCTCATCTGATTATTGCCAATGTGCCCAATAAGAAATAATGTCTACATCATCAACATTTTTACACAAATATAATGTTTGGACATAAGCATCCCAGAATCAAAAAGTTCTCATGTACCTTCAGAACCTAAAATGATAGTAATTGAAGATTTTTTTATTATGCTAACAGTCATTCAGCTTTAAATGGTAAATGTCACTGAAAACTTACCATACCTACATACTCACACCTCAGGGTAGGTTCTAATCAAATTGCCTTTTCTTCTAACAAAGGAATGAACATCACTCAAAAAGTTACAAGACAAAAGAGATAAAATACTAATCTCAAAATATCAACAGTATATAGAGAATTTTCTTCCAAAGGAAATTTATCACTGCTTCCTAGTGAGGAATAAAGAGAGGTTGAAAGAAGGTCTCTTAATATGGTAAATTGTACCCTTCAGTTATTTGTTTTGAGATGGATGAGTCTATTATTTTTATTAACACTTCATGGAGTTTCTCTAGCAATGGAATTACAAAATAATGCAATTAGAAAAAAGTAAGTCACTGTGCTAAAACAAAGACAGCTTTATGATTGAACTTCACATTTAATAAATTTTGTTAATTTAAAGCCAGAAAAATATGTATCTATTAATGAAGTGCTTCAGACTTAAAATATAAATTATACTTTCATTCTAAAGAGCCAGTACATAATAACTATTTTTAATGTACTGGAAGTCAACCATCAGGGTTAAGTATTGATGAAATTTATGTAAATCTACAGGCAACAAAATGGCAATCTATTATCTTAATGAAAATCATTCATATGAGAAAACATTACCATGCTTAAACTTGTATATAATTAGTATGCCATGTTTTTCCTTTCCCTGAATTTTCATTTTGACTTTTGGTGGTTGTATTAGTCAGGGTTCTCTAGAGAAACAGTTGATAGAATGGATTGTAGTCAAAGGGAATTTATGAGGTAGCTTATGACAGTCCAACAATAGCAGTCTGCAGGACCACAGGTGAAGATATCAATAGCTGTTCAGTCCACATGGCTGGGGGTCTCAGCAGTCCCAATCCAGCTCGGAAGGCCTGATGGTGGCTGCTCTTCAGTTCACGAAGTGAGGCTGAGAAAACTGGGTTCCCATGTCAGGATGCAAGTGCAAGTCACGAACAAGCACCAGCAGGCAACAGGCAGGGAGCCAAGGAGAGAATTTCTTCTCCTTTATATAGCCTTAGGATGGGGTCTTGCAACCCTTACCCAGACTTAATGGCTTCCTGAGTCTCTGGAATTTCCTTCCTGCACAGGAATGGATGTTCATTTCTACCTTCTCTGAGCTTCTTTACATCCTGCCCTCTACTGAGAGGCTGCATTCCTGTAAACATCCTCAGAGACCTACCCACGATAATTAAAAAGAGCAAGTTGACAACAAAACCTTACCATCACAGTGGTATTTTAAAACTATATGAAAATGAAGAAAAGTGTGTATTGTTCAATTATTTTTTAAATATTTTATTTATTCATTTTCAAGCAGAGATACAGAGAGAGAGAGAGAGAGAGAGAGAGAGAGAGAGAGAGAGAGAACACACCAGGGCCACTACCTTGTGAGTCTGGTTTATGTGTGTACTGGGGAATTGAACCCGGGGCCTTAGGCACTGGAAGCAAGTGCCTTAACCACTGAGCAATCTCTACAGCCCTGTTCAATTATTTTATGAACTTAGGCTGCTCGTTAACTATTCAACTTTGGTAGTTTTGGGTATTGTAGAAAATATCACTCTTAATCTTTTAATACAAAGTGTGTACTTTCAGGATTTTAGAAAATTAAAGAAGTATATTGGACAGTTTAGTTCCAGATTACATGCAATTTACAAAGTTCATCATTATAAGTATAAAAAGTACATTTAGATTTCATTCATTTACACTTACTGAAGTAGAGATGAAAATGTCTATAAATGTCTATTTTTCCTCACTGACTGACAAGACACAATCCTGCCTTTTAGAAAATTACGCTTTAAGAAATTCCCAAAGTAAATATGCTTCTTTACACTATTATCAATCACAATCACTGAATATCACCATATTTTCAAGAAATTTACTTTTAATTTACTTTTAAGCCTCATTGGAATCTGCACATGATCCATTTCATAATCCCAGTATGTATATAACTGGCATTATGGGAGCTCTATAAATTATAAATAGTGACAAAATAAAGTTGTAGAAACATATATAATATTAGAGATGAACATTTTACAGAATATAACATGGCCTCCATAGGAATTCTGATTCTATTCTAACTAGTTAATTAAATGTTTCAATTTTAATGGTTTTCTTTTTTCTCATTTTCAACAGTTTTTATGTGATATGTTTAGTTAAGAACTCTTTGTATTTATCATAATTAAAATTACTTGATCAAAGCAGGTATGATGGTTTTATTAAGGTGCCCCCCCATAAACTTATGTGTTCTGAATATTTGATTGCCAAATGATAGAAATTTTGTAATTGTAGCCTTGTTGGAGGTGTATATTTGGGGCCAGCTTACAGGTGCTATCCCCAGCTTCCCCTTTGGCACCCTCTCCAGATGGTTGTCCATCTGATGTTGGCAAGGAGGTGATGTCAAACCTCTGCTCATTCAATCATTTTCACTGCCATCATGAAGCTTCCCCTGGTGTCTGCAAGCCAAGAAAAACTTTTTTTCCTCCACAAGATGCTTTTGGTCAGGTTCTTTCTGCCAGCAAAAAGAAAGCTATCTGTAACAACAGGTAAAACAAGTGGGAAAACTATTGGGGATTTTCATTCAAGAATAGTTCTGAAATTTCACACACAATTATATCATAACAGAACCATTACTTTATTTGAAACTGTGCATTTGGATAGAAAAGTGCAGAAGGATGTCGGGCACCTAAAGTGACAGTAGGGATATTATTCATGCTGCTAGCTGCCTGCTGCCCCAAAACTTCCTTTCTCCTGGTGATAACTACATCGTTTTTAGGAATATGGGAAAGGATAGATGAACCAAATTACATGGCATTTTTCAGGACTAAGAAGGCCAGAAAATCACCCTGTTTAGTTTATATGTTAGACTCCACTCTACCCCCCACCTCCCTATACTTAACACACCACCTGGTTTTTGCATATAAAATAGTATAATTTATTATATAACATGTGGGTGAGGAGATATTAATATAAAATAGGTGATTAGTTGACAAAAGTGAGAGACAGGGTTTTTGGCATTCTATATCATAAGAGTATATTTGTGCTCCATAGTATAATAAGGAATCTATACATACACGTAAATAACTCAACACATTCACTTTGCTAAGGGTAGTTAAGAGTTAAACTTTGTTCTAGATTGTTTCTTGTGGGGAGCAAGAAGCTCAGTGCCCATCAACATATGTGAATCCAAAGACACACTACACAGAGGAAGGCGATGATGGGAAAAATAGCAAAGGAGGTGATAAGGAAAGAGGCAAAGGTGACCACCTGACCAGCAGAACAAGACTAAACTTTGGGATGGTTAGCTCACATTCTTCTGAATCGCTATAAGGTATGCTGGCTGAGGATGACCTGTGGAAGGCCGGTCTTTTGGAATATTAACCACCTATCTTCCCAAAACGCTGCCCCTCTCAATAAAGTGCAGCTCAAACATTCAGTTGCTAAAACTCATTTTTGCCTGTAGTGAGAGGTAGCATGGACTGCTGGATTCTGGTTACAAAAGAACATCTTGAGGTCCTAACAGTCCCAGGCATTTTCTCTGCTCTTACCACCGGAGTCTGCACCTAAGTAAAGTCTCTGAGTAACTGCCTGGAGAGAAAGAAGGGGACAATAGCCAGATTTTCTAGACAAGCCTGCTTTGCTGTAGGCCTGTGGAGGAGCCTGAAACCCTCTGCTCTTTGGCTTCTTCTTTTGTGGAAGTTCTGCTCTATGAACATGCTTGCACAAGGTTGTTTGTGGCTCCACTATCTTCCAGTACGTGGGTTAAAGCATCCGCCATACAGAGACTGGAATATGTGAGAACAAAAGTTTCTGACCTCTTCTGTGTTCATTTGTCTTACCTCTGCAAATGAGGAATGTGACTGGCCTGACCCTCCTGAGGTGAACACTCCTTCTGATTGGCATGCACATAATCTGCTGCATTCTCCTTGGTTTCTTGCCCATCTGCTCACTTTCTCATTAAGTACAACAGGCATAACCAACAAACAGGCATGATGAGAAAAATGTGGCGAGGGAAAGAGATTAAAATACTCTAGAATGAAAAGAGCCTCTATTTTTGAGCTTTATCAACGTCACCATAATTTACAGTTTATCACAAACTTCTCGCAGCCTTGTATCTTCTTTTATTAGGGAGTTCATCTATCAGAAAACCTATTTCTAAAGTTTTAACTTGTAACTGTTATTACAGCCAGTAATGAGGAATTGCATTAGTTAGCTCATTTTTTTCAATACATATTTTGAAACTAGAAGAGATTGAATAAAGGAAAGTAACCACAAGAGGTCATTCTTTGTCAAGTCTGAAGTGTATGCTACATGATTCCCATACCCCCGAAATTACATTTCAGATTTCAAGTCACATACCGTATATTGTGAGTCAAACACCTTACCATAAACTGTACCCACCATCTATAAGGTAACATTGGAAACTAGCTGCAGTTTAACCAGCACATCAGAGCTCATCACCTCTTCCATCATACAAGTATTCAAGACTCTGATTATCATCTGCTTAAATTTTCATGCAAGCTTCAGATGCTCATATGCTAACTTCATTATTTATATCTACAAATCCCCCTAACCCATTAATCAGAACTCCTTTTCTTCTCAGATATGATTGATGAATAAATAAGAAGAAATTGAAGGGCTCATTAAAATTTAACCATATTTCTTTCAAAATGAGTTTTGGTCAAGCTTTGTTTTACTATTAGTTCAGTAACATAATGAAAACGCACACATTCTAAGTTTTTATGTGAAGGTATTAACTGATAATTTGAATGTGTGTCTGTTGACGTTCCCTTATGTTTGTACTAATCGTATATTCTGTAAATCGATCTTTAACTGAAATGCTACTATCTATGTGTTTACATCATTCTGTGCATTCAGACTGGGGGTTTGTATACATGCCATATATGTACCATCCTATTCTTTCTGTATTTGCACTTGTGTTTTATAAGTGTATGTGTGTGTTGGTTTGAATCAGGTGTCCTAAAATAAAATCTTGTGTTCTGAATGCTTGGTCCACAGCTCCTGGCAATTTGGAAGATGGAGCCTTGCTTGAGGAGGTATGTTGCTGGGGGCAACACACCTCCTCAAGTTCTTCATTGCCGGGACAAATATCTAACCAGAAAATTATAGGTAGAAAAGTGGTCATTTTGAGTTTACAGTTTCTAGAGAAGTTCCATCATGGCAGAAGCTGGCTTACTCCAGCGTGCATCACAGCAGAAAGAAAAAGAAACCAAAACCAGCAAATACCAACAAGCATGAACCGCCAGATCTCAAACTGTTTTCTATGCACATTAGGGCTGGACTCCAAGATCTGTTCTCCAGTTATCTACCTCTATAATGGTGGTCTGTCTGCTAGTGGCTAAATTAAAAATAAGCAAATAAAACAAAAAAAAAAAAGCACAGTGTATGTGACCATACTTTGAAACTAGATTTGGTTAGAGAATCTACTTTTTTCACATAAATTTCTTGACAGACTGACTGAGAATATATAGCATGTATAGGGATCATATATATCGTAGACTGAAACACATTTTAAAGTGGTTTATAGTATCTCAGATTTGTTTTCAATAGTTAGAAGGCAAAAACCCTTGGAGTGATAAGGACGCATTAGACATGAGTAAACAGGCAACATAAGGTGTTCTGCTGATATAAAAATCACACTGGAGCTCAGGAGCTTTAAATGTGAATTGTATTGAGGGGTGTATATACTGCAAAACCAGCATGAGTATAATTACAAAAAAGGAAGGAAGTGGGAAAAAACTAGAGGCAATAGAATCCACGCAATAGTACAGCAGATGGGAATAACAAATGAGGAACCAGAAGGAACCAAGTGGTGATGAAAAGGAGACCAGGGAGGCAAGTGGAACAGAGGAACAAACACAAACAAACTAATGAATCATGCGAGGTACAGAGTAGTGGGTTATTGTTACTAGATGTGGCTTTGGCCTTTGAACTAATTTGCAGAACACATGTAGAAGAATTTGAAAACTTGGCCTCAGAAAGGCCTTGTAGTGCTATAAGCAAAGTTTGATGGTCCATCCTGGTAAGTTAAAAAGACTTAAGAGCAGAAACAGCTGTAGATTGTTCCGTCTGGTTTAGGAAGGAAAGAAAGAGCTTTGTTTAGACTGTGCTAGATATAATTTCTGTGAGAAGCTACCTCTTCCTGTGTCCTGAGAACTTGAGCAAGGCTGAATTCTGGTCTGAGCAGAAGGATATGGCACAGAAAGAAATGAAAGTTCAGGGTCAATAACAAAGCTTGTTTCAGCAGCAATTGTTTACTCCAGCTGTCGTTGACCAGCTTCCCCTGGCAGCTTGCAGCGCTACACTAACTCCCATCTGGGGGCTGGATACCATTCTGGACCTCGCAGGGTCTCTCGGTATTCTTAGATGGTTTTCTGTAGTTTCTTCAGTAATAGAACCCTGCCTCAGGCCTCAGGAGGGCATTCAAGAGTTTTGCCAAAATCCTGTCTTGTTTATGGAACCTCATGGGTCATTTTGGTCAACAGCTCAGTGAGGGAAGGAGCCGGTGACTGAGACCAGGAGTTGTCAGACTGATCAGTTTTTCACAGGCTTAGACTCTCTCCCCTTCTGTTCACAGCCCATCTTGCCAGATGATGCCCACTACTTTATCTATGTATTTTCTTCATACTCTTTTGATATTATTTTTGGATTATTTGAAATAAAAATTTATATATTATTTTGTTTTTCATAATTTTGATATAAAGCCTAGACTCTCATTTCCATTTCACTGAACTATTATATTTTTCTGCAGGTGAACTTTTGATTTTCTTGGTTTTTCTATTGTTTTAGTATTCTTTCATTTATCTACAATATAATGTTTATTTTTCTTACCTTTATTCTACTAGCTTAAACTTAGTTATTCTCTTTCTGGTTCTTAATATTGTGTGTCAGATTTATTTTTCTATTTAGAGGTTTTTTTTTTGTGATAACACTCCCTTAGCTCAAACCCAGGAGTGGGGAGAAAGGAACTTGATATTACATAACACATAATCTTCATAAAATACATTCTTTCCAATATATCTACTTATTTACCATATACCTACCCACATATATATATATATATATATATATATATATATATATATATATATATATATATATATATATGTGTGTGTGTGTGTGTGTGTGTGTGTGTGTGTGTGTGTGTGTGTGTATGTATCATCTCCTCTCTCTTTCTGTCATCTATGCTGCATTCATCCATCTATTCCAGCATAAGACTGTGCCCAGTGCCTGAGAGTTACATGGGTAGATATTCTTCTCATTTTATATGCTTCCTAGCTTTCTTACTTCCGTTCACCTCAGCATAGGGATTTGGACTATGGAGGAGAGTTACCTGGGTATCAACTCTCATTTGATATCTATCTTCTTCCATCTACCCATCCACACATTTATTCATCATGGTGTGGCCTATGCAGAAGCGTTATAAAGTTTAATATTCTCATTCGTTGTCAGTTTCCTTTTGTCTTATGTATAGCACTTGGGAGGCAGAGATAGGAGATTCACTTTGAGTTCAAGGCCACCCTGAAGCTACATAGTGAATTCCAGGTCAACCTGGTCTAGAGTGAGACCCTGCCTTGAAAAACCATAAAAACAAACAAACAAAGACAAAAAAAGGGTACTTTGAAAATAATTTGAGGGACTGGAAACATGGTTCAGCAGTTAAGGCACTTGCCTCTAAAGCCTCCCTCCCTCTCTTATCTCTCACTGCTTACAAACAAACAAACAAACAAACAAACAAACAAACAAATAAATAAATAAATAAATAAATAAATAAATAAATAAAAAAATTAGAAAATGCTTTTAAAAAGAAAATAATTTGATAAGACTTCTAAATAAGGATGAATCTGAGAAGTTCTTATTTTTTGTTTTCTCCACCTCTGGAAGAACTCTTAGAAAAAAAATTGATTGATTTCACCAAGAATATTATGCATAAATGTGGTTTAAAGAAAACGAAATGATGGTATAAAAAAAGAAAAAGTGACTGTCTCATGAAATAATTTACTATGACTTTTTAAAACTTTTTTTTTTATTTTCCATAATGAGTTACATTATTTAGTGGGAAAACAGTGAGTTGTTATCCCCAATTCCTCAATGCCCTCCCTCCCCCATCCCCAATCAGCTGGATATCCTCCTCTCTGGGCCATCTGGATCAGTCCTTGTGGCAGGGGACCCTGGATAGCCTAGTACTCAGCCCGGTCCTCCTGGCCCAAGTGTGTCGTTACTGAAGGGTGCCATGCTTCTGGATATTTTCCCCCACCATGGCTCTCACAATCTTTCCGCCCCCTCCTCCGCTCAGTTCCCTGAGTCGTGGTGGGTGAGTATTAAGGCTGCTTTAATGTTTACTATGACTGTGTAATCATTGATTCCTTCAAACTGCTTATAAACCTCTAATTAATATATTCTGGTTTGTAAATAAAATTGCATTGATACATACAGAATCTTTAGAGATAAAATTTGCACCATCATTTATTCCTTAGAGGACTAAAGACTGAAGTTGATTTCCTCTCTCATTGCTTTAGGACGGTAATGGTAGAATAATACACATTTTAAAAATTGACGTTTCAGATAACAGTAATGCTTTATCATAGTTTCATCAAAAGCGAGAAAACCAGAATGGATAACCTTTACATAATCAATATCCTTCCAAATTCCAACTTTCCATTCAAAGAACATAAATCATGTAAACAGAATATATTACACTGTTGCTTGTACCATCAATCTACTTAATTTTATGGGCTTTTTTCATATGTTAGCCATTTTTGTTTATTTATGATTTATCTCCTGAATATATGCAAGAAGACAAAAAATTCTTTCACCTAGAACATATTAATTGCTTCAATCTAGCAAGAAATTTGTATCATATTGGCATTCAAAGCAAAAATGGAAAAGCATTGTGTTATATGGTAGTAACAGCACTCAAAATTATTTATAGAAATATCATTTTCTCTTATAATACTTGAAATATATTTATAATGGTAACATAATTAGGTGAAATTTACATGACTGAGAATTTTTCAATGGACACTTTTAAAGGAATTATTTTATATTAAAATATAAAATTTTGCAATTATTAAACTAAAACTTATAAAATAACCTGAAGCATAAGTGGAAATATATAATGACATTATAAACCACAGACCTTTAGTCACCTTTTATATGTATTTAGCATAAGAGATTATCAACTAAGTAATTATTTAAGATATTTTAAAAAGTCTTGAAATATTCCTATTTGGAAATTGAAGATCTATCAAGTATCTAGTAAATGTAAAGCTCTACTTCTATTTACACAGAGAAAATATACATCTGAATCATAGAAAATCAGTATGAATGACATGTCCAAATATCCTACATATTTTGAGGTAGAAATAGTTCTCAAAATTCACAGAAGTAAATTGTATTGTAGTACTCTCAGCAGTTACTATTTCTCTTTTGTCTCAGAAAAGAATTTAACATTCATTCACTGTAAGACACAGAAGAGCACAATTTGGAGATAATTTTACTTTAAGAGACATGAGTATATACATGAATTTATATCTGAAAATGAATTCTAGATTTTAAAAAAAATCTATATATCTAAATAGTTGCCTTCATGAACCACTGTCACTAATAAAAGAAACTATCATTTTTCTGATTTCATGTCCCTGAGAAGGGTATGAAAGTAGTTAATCTAACTTTTAGACATTAATCTTCAAGCTCTCCAGAGCTCTATAAATTTTCTTTGCTTTGAAAGGCTACTCTGAAAAAGAAATACTTCCAGAGTTAAATAAGTTGTATTGCACACTTGAAACTCTCTGGCTGCCCTCCTTTGTGGAAGGAGTCTGATGGTAGTTCAAGTTTAACTTGGGGAAAAGCCACTACCAAAGGAACATAAAGCAAGTGGTACTATCAGCTCAATGAGCTACAGAAACCAGTGAGGCAAAAACAAAACTAAAGAAAACAAAAGAAAAAGAAAAGAACCAACTCCACATTGAACCCTGTCTGCATATTTACCATTACTCACTTTGTTGTTGTTATTTATCACTTTAAATGAGTGCACTGTGTGGGAGGATTTGATTTTTCTAAAAGCTGTTTTTATAATTTTTATAAAAGAAGTTGAAAATATATTTTTGAAAGAAAGAACCTAGTCATAAGCAATTGAAAATACAAATTTTAAAATTTGTAAATGCTGATGTAAAAGAGTGATAGTGAATCAATACTGACAGAATTAGCTTTGCTTTAAAAGATGCATTATGAATAGCAGAGAATTAAACAAAGAATCTATGACATTATGGTGGTTTGTGTCAGATGTCCCCTATCTGTGTTTTGAATGGTTGGTCCCCAGCTGGTCACAATTGGGGTGGTTGGAACCTTGCTGGAGTAGGTGTGTCACTGGGGTGGACCTCGAGCTTCAACAGCTCCTAGAATTCCAGTGCTAGCTCACCACACCTGCAGCAAAAGTGATACCCAGCCTCTGCTCTGGCATCTTTCTCTGCCACCCTTAAGCTTCCTCTTCAGACTGTAAACCAAAATCAACTCTCTCTTCCCATTAGTTTTTTTTATCTGCTTGTTTTGCACCAGCAACATGAAGGTAACAGTGACAGACATCTACATGTATAGAAATATAAGAAGTTATCTATGCCAATTTCTGGTATAATTTTAATTGACATAAACCATCACTAAGGGAACAAGTAGGAAACAAAATGTGTAGACTTCAGCATTCATTTAATTGCAAGCAAAGAGAGAGAGAGAAGAGATGCAGACAGAGAGAAAGAGAGAAGGAGAGAGAGAGAGAGAGAGAGAGAGAGAGAGAGAGAGAGAGAGAGAATGACACCAGTGCCTTCAAATGTATGTGCCAGTCACTTTGCATCTGGCTATATGTGGGTAGTGGGGAAATGAATTTATGTCATTAGGCTTTACAGGTAAGTGACTTAACAGCTGAACCATGTCTCCAGCAGAACATTTCTTAATTATGAAACAGATAAAGCTAGTATTGCTATTTAAATAAAAGAAATTAAAGTTTGTTTTTGTATTAGTAAATTTAAAATATTTTTAAAACTTTTTCTAGATCAAATAATGAGGAAAAATATAAATTGCTCTTGCTGTATAGAAATTTCCTCCAATTTAAAAAATAAATTATCCTGGAGGAAGACATCGTGAATCAGGAAGTAAATGAAATTTACAAGTCAAGAAGTAAATAATTTACAATTTCAGGAAACTCCTGAAACACAAGATTCATGAGCCCTCTCTCTAAAGTTCCATAAGCAGTAACAATTTCTAGGAAGAAAAGGCTCACTTGTCAAGCTGTCTAACAGCTGAGCATGGAGCTCCAGGGTTGCATTCTCACTGATCCTGGAGTCTTCTTCTTTTTGGTGATGCAGCTGCTTTGAGTCACTCATCTCTGTAAGAGACCCCAATAAAGTGGTTCACTAAGTTGAACTTGGTGTAATCATAGCTTAGATCTGTCACCGGTGCCCTATCTTGGGTAAAGAGGCATTTGTTCACCTCTCCCCATGTTTTGTAATCATGATAAGAATATATTTGGGAGACACTGTACTTTGGAAATTGAGGAGTTATTTCTTAAATTAAAATTCTTCCACTACATTGATTTAAGAGGGAAGAGCATCTTATTTACTTAGGTTTCTTGGGCATTTTTTGTTTTATGTGTGCAGGTCTTGCTTGTCTCCACATTCCCTCTAATAGCACCACAGTGTCATTGACTCAGTGACAGACCTGCCGTGAATTAAGATAGAGATGTGTGACCCCATGGCTTCAGGAGGTGGTTCAGGTCACACCATACTGATGGTATACACAATATGCTTTGATCACAATCCTCCTACCACCCTCGGCTCTCTTCCCTCGCTCCACTGAACTCCAGCTTTCCAACTAGCCTCTCTTCTTTCTGGATATCATCCTTTGTTTTCCCTCCCTTTCCATCCGTGACTATGCTGATGAGCGGGTAGCAACATCTGCTGTGAGGTTCCCAAGCCTCTTTGTGTCTGGAAGACAGCACCCAAGGCTCTTCTCCCCATCCTTCAACTCTTGCATTCTTTCCAAAGCCTCTTCTGCAATGTTCCCTGAGCCTTGGAGGATGTGATAGAGTTTTCTCCCTTATTGCAGAACAGTCAACAGTCACTTCTCAGCACTTTGAGGAATCTGTAGTCTCCCCAGTAGTTACTACTATCTGAAAAGAGAAACATTTCTAAACAAAATTGAGAGCAGCACTGATATATGGACATAAACATAAATATCAAAAAGGCCTTTTGGTAGAATATTATATCCATTTAGTCAAAGAGCAGTAGTAGCTTCTTCCTCAGAGCAGTAGGGATTTGGCTAGGTTTTCAGTAATAAGCATGAATTACTTCCATGGAGCAGGCTCAAATTCAATAACAGTGGTTACCTCCATGACAGAGAGGTCACTATTGTTCTAGCGGGCACATCTCACCTGGCTGGCAAGTTGTGTAGCTTGCAGTGTCCAATGCCAGTAAAAACTATTGATGACTTTTCTCCCAAAGTAGGTTTTATAGCTGGTCAGCCTGGAGGAGGCTTTCTAGTTTAGTTCTAGAAAGATCTCTCAGTTTCCTGCAACTGCACCCTATGGCAACTTCAGTAACAGGGTCTCCCTTTCTAGTTCCAGTGGGAAATCAAGTGCCTTGGCATATTCTGCACTGTTTTGAGGGTCTTGGGGGTCTTTC
Source organism: Zapus hudsonius (assembly GCA_004024765.1). Taxonomy (NCBI): domain Eukaryota; kingdom Metazoa; phylum Chordata; class Mammalia; order Rodentia; family Dipodidae; genus Zapus; species Zapus hudsonius. The sequence goes on from PVHP010023249.1 coordinate 26,384, forward strand.
TAACCAACTATTTACTGAGAGGTATTCCACACCTGACAGTAGGATTTTCCTGTAACAATCTCTATGGCATCTGATGACCATCACTGCATATCTGCCCACAAGAATAGAGCAGGACCAACACGCTAAATGAAAATAAGGCAACCCCCTGCCTGTCTTAAATAAGATCAAAAGTCCCATGTCACAAAGTTCAGGAAAGGGCAAATCCGAGGAAACATCCTGAGTGAGCAAGAGCTGTCGGCAGATGTGACTACCAAGACCAGATGTAGGAATTTTCTGTCAAGGATTTAAAGCAGGGACACTTGAATGCTTTAGATGAGCAATAATTCTTTAAATAAATGTAAAAAGATGTGAAACTTCATTAACTCAATCATTGCTAAAAGAACAAAACAAAAATCATAGAACTTAACATCTCAGTGATAAATTTTAAAGTGGCTCAATTCTCAATTGTAGAGTTGGATAACAGTGGGTGGAAATAGTGGCCAGCAGAATAGTGTCCCAGAATCATCCTTATGTGCAGAACAGAGAGAAAATAAGTCCAAAGAATATAAAATCCCCTGGATCTGAATGAGGGACAACAGAATGTTATCAGACTGTGAAAGAATAAGAAAAAATATACAAGGGCCAAAATAGTATTGAAGAAATATTACTTGCAAACTTTGCATATATGACAAAAATATATCAAGTGACATTTCTAAGGAACTAAGAAAGCTCCTCATAAGATACAAAGAAATAAATCTATAAGAAAAGACAATTTAATAAAATTTCCAGGGGGGGCGGAGCAAGATGGTGGCCGAGTAACAACTTTGCCAGGACTCTCCTAAAGGTTTGACCCCCCTCAACTGCTATCCAGGCTTTGGACACCGGCCGAACCCGAGTTCGAACTCTCCATCCCTCTCTGCTCCCCTGTGGAGCAGAGGGCCGAGCCCTCCCGCCCCGGCTGGCTCCCGCCGCCATTATCCCCTGGGGCTGATTCCAGACTCGCCGCGTGGCTGAGGTTACATTCCAGGACTGAGACCCGGGCAAACCGCCAGTCCCCAGAGGCGGTCTTCCCCACCTTCTGAGAGGGGAGGGAGCGTTTCTCCACGGAGGTTTGGGGTCTGTCCGCAATACAGGCCCAAGGTTGGGGCCGTCACTCCCCAGCGCCAAAGCCGCCGCGGGGTC
>PVHP010023250.1:0-27524 GCA_004024765.1 Zapus hudsonius
CAATCTTTCCGCCCCCTCTTCCACTCAGTTCCCTGAGTCGTGGTGGGTATTAAGGCTGCTTTAATGTTGTGCGCTTAGGGGGCTTTGTGTTGAAAATTGTTGGTTTCTGTCCCCCTGGCTTATCCTGTGTTGATTGAATGGCTGTGGCTGTGGGTCCCTTGTTCATCCCGTCATTCTCTGCAGGGCTCCATATGGATCCTCCATGGTATGACTGTGGTGGCTCATCTCTTGCGAGAATCTCTGCTATCGGCCTACAGTCAGTTGGTAGGGTTAGATGGGCCACAACTCTCTCGCTGCATCTGCCTCCTGTGAGTGCTGGTCATCATGGAGGCTTCCAGTGGTGAGAATTCTATGCCGGGAGGTATCTGGAGCTCAGAGCGTAACCGCAGCTTGTGTCCACAACCTGGATCCCCGCTGAAAACCCTGACCCTTGTTTCCTGAGGGACGTGGTGTGTCTGCTAGTCAGCCATCTTGAACCGGAAGCCTTCGTTAAAGTTTGATCCCTAGTCACAGGTAAAGGAAATCCAGGGGGAAAGCCACATTATAATTTTGAATGCTTGATTCCAAGATGGTGGTGCTGTTTATTCAGCAAAGTTGCAAAACCTTTGTTAGGTGGCTGACACCATGCTGAAAGAAGTTTATCACTGGGTAGGCCTTGAGTTACAGGCCAGCCCTGTGGGTTTGCAGATTACTTAGGAGGTCATTATGTACTGACATGTTTATCCATGGAGCTGGGTGGGTAGAGTCTTGCAAACGTGTTAGCATGTGAGAGGAAGAACTCTCTGGAGACAGTTGCAGTGAACAGCTCGTTTATTAGATTGGGAAGGGTGCTTTTATGCAGGAGAAAGAAGGAGAGGCAGGGGATAAGCGGCAATGGGATTGGCTGGAGCAGGGCAGCCTGTGGATGTCTCATGAAAGAATTGGCAGGGGCCAGCTGTATAGATAAGCTGGAAGGACTGTCTCATTGCCTGGGCCTTGTTATTACCTTATAGCTGAATTATGTGAAATCCAGTAAACTCAGGCCTTGAATTGCCTGGATTTATCAGGGTTTGCTGGGGCCCACCAGGTGACTGGAGGTTGGAGAGGGAAGAAGTCAGCCAACCTCCTGCCAGTCTTAGGATGAGATTATCAGGATTCCAGGCCAGTCTCAAGTTTCCTTTAACCCTGTGTCCTCTGTGCCTCTCATCAGGGTCCCACAGCTCCCCCTTTTTGTTTTCATAATGGAGCAGTGGTATCATAATCCTCTGTTGTTTTAGGCAATGTTTGATACTGTACTAAGACCTAATTGGTTGTGACCCAAGCAATATTAGTTATTTGTCATTTGAGAAACAGGTATAGAGGACACACAGCCTTGCCTGGCACTTTTCTTCTCTACCTCCTCCATGCTGATGAGAAGTGGTGACGCTCATCTAGCTGATCCTGCCATGCTTTCCTTGCCATGATGAAACATCTCCTCTAAACTCTAAGCGGAAATCAAATCTTTCATGCCATTTGGTTGAGTATTTTGTCCAGCAATGATAAAGTAACTGATCCAGAAAATTGGTACAAGGAAGTGGGACCATTGCTATGATAAACCTCACCATGTGGTTCTTAGTCTTTTGGAACTGGTTTTCTTGAAGTGTGGAAGCATTTAAAATTATGCACTAGGCATAGAGAAGCTTTTCAATGCAGGCTGAGCTTCATGAGCTTTTCATGGTAATTTGAAAGAACAGGAGGCCAGTAGAAATATGAATTGTGGAGGCTTGACTCATGTGGTCTCATAGGCAATGCATGACTCTACTGGAAACTGGACTAAAGTGTGCTCATGCAATGTTCTAGCATAGAGACTAATTGCATTCAATCCATGACTTGAGGACTTAAGCAAAGTTGAATTCAAAAGTAATAGACCAATGTGTTTGGCAGAGAAAATTACAAGTAGATAAGCAATGAGTCTGTAGCATGCTTTCTCTTTGCTGCCCTGATTTAGACTACAAATAAAGAGAGGAAAATCCAAAGCACAAAGATATGAAAAATGTAAAGTTTGACATAGAGAGAAATTTAAGCAAACTTAAAGTGTCAGGTCTGGATACTTCATATATATATATTGCTATGCACTGGGACAGTAGGAAAGATGCTCTGAGAACAGGCCCAATGCATTGAAGGCTCATAATAGGAAGAAATTGAATTCTTTTAAAAGGTGGGTATCTGAAAGAAGACTATTGATGGGTCTGTGATCCCCAAGGTCAGAATGCTACTGCATTCCATGGGTGTCTGGCTTCTTCCTGATCTGACAGCAGAATTTGTCAGTGGTGTCCACATAGTAGTGGGTAGACTGGAGGGAGCAAAGGTGGGAGGAATAGTGAACCAGGGAGCTGACGAGCATGAGCAGGGTGAGGCAGGGTGAGAGTTCCTGCATAAAGGCACTGTGTGAAGCAGTGAATGAAAATCTTAGGTTGCAGTGGAACCCCCCGGATGTCAGAGATCCTAGGGCCATGAGTCATCTGTCAAGAAAAGCTGATGGCTCAGGGCAGATTGGCTCATAAGAGAGGCTCAGGAAGCACAACTAGAGGAATGGAGATGCTCAAGACCTTTGGAGTCCAGATGATTCCACCATGAATTACAGATAACAGTCATGGAGCTGCAATATTTGCTGGTTTTCTTGCTTGGTTTTGGTCTTTTTTTTTTTTTGGTTTAATCTTTCCTTGATATGCCTCCATTCTTCTTCTTTTTTTTTTTTGAATGAGGGAGTAGTTTTAAAAGGTGAGTTTAATTTATAAAATGTCATAGTGGTGAGAAAAGCTTCAAGAAAGTAGTAAACTGGGGCTGGAGGTAGATTATGAGGATGGTGTTCAGTATTGGGCCAGCACATCACTCCCCACATCTCAAAATCCATCAGACTGCATTCTGAGACCTTAATAGAAGTCATCCACTCCACAGCTACAGCAGGAGAGAGAGAGAGAGAGAGAGAGAGAGAGAGAGAGAGAGAGAGAGAGAGAGAGAGAGAGAGAGAGAGAGAGAGAGAGATCTGGTATGATCCTGGCAGAATGCCAGAAACTCAAACAAACAGATGGGTGTACAGGGCACAATATAAAGCCCTAAGTTTGGGGACTAAAGCAGAAATTCATTTTTATATACTGGGTCATCATCATGGATTTAGGAGGTGATTTATTTTGAAGAATGTCCAAATTCCCCAAATTCTTTGTTATTGGATCTCTGAGAAGCCAAAAAACATTAAATCTAAATCCCACTTCTGGTGTTTTCTTACTATGTTTATAACTGTTTGAGAAACCCAGAGGAGGCAAATATGGATGCTGAAGAAACGAGGGCAGAAATTTATGTGTGTCAGTATATGAAACTTCAAGGAGTTGATTACAATTCACTTGATGCCATTTGATATTTTATAATGCTCTTTTCTTTCTTATAATGAAAGTAATCTTGGTAGAAAAATGAAGCTTAATTTTGTTAAGGTGATTAATCATGCTAACTGATATTCTGGTGTCTTGTTAATCTGAAATAATTTGGTTTTAATTAAAGAAGGATAAAAGAAGTACAAACTCTCCAAATTGATGTCTCAGGTCAAATTGCCTATTAGGGGGGAAGTGAAATCGTGCATTTCAGCATTTCACCTCCACATAATTGATGGGGCACTGGCACTCCTTTCTTAGCTACTAAGCAAAGATCTGCTTGTGCAGTCTGTAGTTGCACCATTCACAACCTTCACATTTTATGAATGTAAAACTTACATAAATCTCTATCCATTATTTCTCTTAATTAAATGGTATCAAAATGGTAATAGTATATAATAAAAATCACACTTTGATCCCATTCCTGTTGTTTTTCTTTCTTTCTTTAGACACTATTTTTTTGCAAGTGTCAAGAGTTGTATATGTGTGAACAGAAAGATAGCCAGCTTTTTGAAAGGACATTATTTTAATATAAACTTCTTTGTTGTTAATAATTAGATACATTGTGGTGGTACCCCAATTTCTCTCCTCTCTGTCCCCAACCCACTGGGGGCCCTCCTCAGTGGGATTGCTGAACCAGACCATGGGGTAGGAGGTTATGAATTGTACAAGGAGTAGCAAGTTTGTTTTCTTTGTGTGTTGTTGTTAAGGGAGGCTCTCTCTGGATATTCCCCCCACCGTGACTCTTACCATTTTTCTGCCCCCTCTTCCCTGAATCATGGTGGGTGAGTTTTTAAAAAAATATTTTATTATTTATTCATTTTCAAGCAGAGAGAGAGAGAGAGAGAGAGAGAGAGAGAGAGAGAGAGAGAGAGAGAGAGAGAGAGAGCGCACCAGGGCCTCCACCTTGTGGGTCTGGCATATGTGGGTGCTGGGGAATTGAACCCGGGGCCTTAGGCACTGGAGGCAAGTGCCTTAACTACAGAGCAATCCCAGTGGGTGAGTTTTAATGAAAGAACATTTTTAAGGACTATAATATTATTTGATCAAACCTCAAGAAAAATTAATAACTTCTGATTACTTTCACTTAAAATTAGTTTATATATATATATATATTCTCTTGTTTTAGTTATTCTCTTACTAGAGAATTTACAGAGTAATTATTTTTATATTTTAGATATAACCATGAACTATATATGATATAATTAAAAATAACAGTTTATAAATTTATAAACTTTAATGCTAAGTTAAACAATAAGTTAAGCTTTAACTAATACATAAGTCACAAGGTCAGGATGCAGGGGTTACATGTGAATCTTTATTTTATTCTTAAGAATAATGCCAGTGAAAACTTGATTTTTTTGTTTGAAATTCAACCATTTCAGTTACTAAAGATTTCTATAGCTTTAGTCAAGGCATAACTATATTCTGTCAATTATGTTAATTCATAAATTTAGTTTTTTTATATATTTTAGACAGTGATTTGTGATACTACCTAACAAATTGCAGGTGTTCAGTTTGGGCTAACTTAATTAAACATTTTAGTTTGATTTAAATAAAATTCTTGCAAATTTATAATTATTCTTTATGTATGTCCATGTATGTGTGTTTATGATCACACATATACACAGATGTGCATGCATGGATTTGGACATGCTTGTGAGGCTAGAGGAAAAACTAAGGTATCATCATCTGGATGATGTAGTGGCTAAATTAAAAAAAATTTATTTATTCATTTGCAAGCACAGAGAGATAGAGGGAAGAGAGGCAATGAGAAAGAGAGAGAGAATGGGCAGGCCAGGGCCTCCAGGCACTGCAAACAAACTATAGATGCATACACCAGTGTGCATCTGGCTTTATGTGGGTACTGGGGTATCAAGCTTGGGTCATTGGGTTTTGCAGGCAAGGGCTTGAACTGCTGAGCTATCTCTTCGGCCTGGCTAATCTTTTTTTTTTTTTAAAATAAACACTAATATACATGTAACAACATTGAAAAACCTGGAAGGAAAAATATGTAGCAAAGTAAACCAGGCACAGAGAGCCTTACATAGCATCTAATGCATTGTATTCACAGAAGCAGAGAGTAGACTGGTGATTGCCATTGGTTGGAAAATTGTAAAGATATTGGCACAAATTACATTTTATCTATAAAGGATGAATGTGCTCTTGAGGGCTAATGCATACAGGAATGAATCCACATAATGAATATCGAGAGAAGAGATTTTCATGCATATGTACCAAGCATAAAGAGCAACTATGAGAAGATAGTTATGCTATCTCCATTGTGATCATTATTTAACTGTACATATAAAATATGTGAATGCCGGAATGCCACATTGCACACCTCCTTTTTGTCAGTTATGTTCACTAAGTAGACTTTTAATGACTCTCTTCTTGACTTTTTTTCCCATGGAAGAGGAGAATCAAATACTTTTAGTCTGCTCTGCTTTTCAGGAAATTTTGGTTTACACTGAACTTTGTCCATGCAAGAATGACCACTCAGTCCTCTAGAAACAGAGTGTTGGGCAACATTGTACATGAAAGAATAATTTGACAGCTAAAGACATTTTTTTCTTAATTTTTGAACTTGCAAATTTTTGCAGCTGAGTTGGGTGCACTTAAAATGAAACCAAGAAAATCACCACGAAGGTGCTGTGTCTATTGGTTAATCTCAGTGGGTCCTCAGCCTCGGTTCTGGTACCTAGCTCATGCTGCTAACCACCTTCCAGAAAAAGCTCATACAGTGTAAAAGTTTTGGAATCTCACTGTTCTGGGTTCAAAGTTTGTTCTTTAAAAATATGGATAATTTCCATTCATATACATAATGTGTTTTGATCATAACCCCCTCCCGTTACTTTCTTTTGCCTCCCCCCCCATCCTCCTTCCATTGAACTGATCTTTCCTTTCAGCCAGTCCCTCTTCTCTTTTGATGTCATCTCTTCCCTCATCTGTCATCGATGATGACATGTTGATGGGTCCAATATTTTGCAGGTCTTGTGTTTGGAATGCTGTCTTCCAGACATGAAGTGGCTGTTGTATTCATGACTTCACAGTGTCTGTCATTACCTGCTCAAAAATTTTTTCTTATAAAGACTACCTTAATTATTTTATATTTAATTTTCTATAGGAGGCTTTAGTAAGAAATTGATTAATATATGAATTAAGGGTTTCTTGTATTGTGTATTTATATATGGCATGCGTGTGTGCGTGCGCGCGCGCGTGTGTGTGTGTATGTGTGTTTGTTTGTTTCTTTTTTTTAAATTTTTTAATATATATTTATTGTCCATAATGAGTTACGTTATTTAGTGGGCAAACCATGCGTTGTTATCCCGACTTCCCCAATTCCCCCCCTCCCCATCCCTGATCAGTTGGATATCCTCCTCCGTGGGCTGTCTGTATTAGTCCTTGTGGCAAGGGATCCTGTATATCTTAGTACTCATCCCGGTCTTCCTGGCCCAAGTGTGTTGTTACTGAAGGGTGCCATGCCTCCGGACAGTCTCCCCCACCACGGCTCTCACACTTGTTTGCATTTATTTGTGTGTGGAGGCCAAAAGTCAATGGCAGGTGTCTTTCTTACTCATTCTCTACCTTGTTTCTTTCTTGAGACAGAATCTCTCACTCAACCAGGAACTCACAGATTTGAATAGACTAGCTTCCTAGCAAGTCCCAGGGATACCCTGTTTCTGCCTCCCAAGCATTGAGAGTCCAGGAATGAGTGTCTGTGCCTGCCTGGGCGCTAGGGATCTGAACTTGAGTCATACTTAGCCACTGAGCCAGCTCCCCAGCCCCTGAATTGAACTTTAAAAATTATTATTTTTATTTATTTGAAATTGAGAGAGAGAGAGAGAGAGAGAGAGAGAGAGAGAGAGAGAGAGAGAGAGAGAGAGAGAGAGAGAGAGTTAGGGCACACCAAGTTCTCCTGCCACTGACAATGAAGTCTAGACACATGCATCACTTTGTGCATCTGGCTTTACATTGGTGCCGGGTAACTCAACCCAGACCCTCAGGCTTTTCAAGCCTTTAACTACTGTGCCTTTAACTACTGAGCCATTTATGCAGCCCACAATTTTTAATCTGAAATTTAATGATATTTAGTACAATAAGGTAAAATTATTTTTTATATTATGTGGTTTCTTTGAGTTGGTTTTTCTGGTTAATACCAAAATTGAATCTTACAGTATTAATCACAGGATTCCAGAGATATTGTTTAACTTTAAATAATCCTTGAGAAGAACATGAAAGGAAGGAATGCTAATTTTGCAAATTGTAAAATAGAAATGTAAATTGGTTAAGTGACCTTTCTTAAAATCACTACTAAGCTGGTTACTTGAACTCAAAATGTTACTTTACATAAACCCTTTTCTCTGGGTTATTTCCCCAGTGCTCTTACTAACATCTGTTTGCATCTGGCAGGAAAGCTTGGCTTGCGGATGCCGTGTTCAGTAGTATCAGTAGAGTGAATTTTGCACCAGAAATTATCATCCCACCATACATAATTCTCTATGTTTTTGGATAGAAATGAGATTGTTTTATGGCTTTTACATCTCACTGAAAAAAAATATAGAAGGACTTGAGAGATGGCTCAATGATTAAAGGCACTTACTTTGTCACAAAGGCTGATGGCCTGCATTCAATTCTCCAGTACCCATGTAAAGCCAGATTAACAAAGTGGCACGTGCATGTGAAGTTCCTTTACAACACCCATTCATATTCTCTCTCTCTCTCTCTCTTTCTCTCTCTCAAATAAATAAATAAATAAATAAATATTTTAAAAAAGAAAATAACAATTGTTGTTACTTGTCCAGAGCTTTAGGACAATAAAGTGGCATGACACAGGCTTAAATTTTGAAGGAAACTAGTTGTACACGATATATTGATATATAGGACATTATGTGTGCATGTATGTGCGTGTGTATTTCTTGTATTTGCTGTTTGTGCTGTCCCATCACTGTAGTGTTTCTATGGCCCATCCTTTCATTTTTCTCTTGTTCCTTTGATGTACTTGAGCAGTTCTGTGGCTTTAGGAACTTCATTCTCATGACTTCTAACTCTAAATTGCAAACTTTGACTACTCTTTTCTACTTTTGAAGGTGAGCTGGTGCCATCATGCTGTTACTGCATTTACTTTTATTCATCCCACAAGCAAAGCCCTCTGAATTCAACTGGATTCACCTTCCTCCCTTTCTTTCACCTTGTGCATTTGGCTTTTCAATGATCACGGTCTTTAGATTCTACTTTCTAAACCCTTTTCGTTCCTGTGCCTGTAACAGAATTCTGAGGCCTCCATTAAGTGTTTTTTGGATTCATAATGAATTCTTGAAGACATGTGGTAAGGGCAAACCAAAACTAGGTTAAAATGTTATAGTAAAGTGAGGATTGGTGGAAGATGCTATTCCATAAGAAATGAAAATTATAAGTTAATCATGACACACTGTCTTAGATATTTTTCTTTAACATCCAGAAACCCTAAAAAAATGCATCTTTGTCCTGGCCCCTGGACTGGATAACTTGATAGGGAGAAACTTCTGGGGCCTTGGTGAGTCAGGCTAAGTCTTCTACCTTCTACTTCCCCTGCTTCTCTTCCATCCTGTTTTCTTAGCAACACAAGTGGCAAGCTGCAGTATCTTTTAAACACCTATATAATAAACTTGCTTGGTCAGGATGAAAACCACAACATTATCTTTCTTATTGCTGCAGCTTGAGTTGACGAGGGCTTCTGGAGAAGCTTCTTACAAATCACCCTGTTTTCATAAGAGAGGGCCAAATAAGAAGATGATGGGCTTGGATTGGGTTGGATGGAGTTACTGATCTTGTCTTCAATTGGGACCCTGTTTGAATGAATCAGCTTTGAGTCTAAGCTAGATACAGGCACGTAGGCTATCATTTATCTCCCCGATGGGGTTGAGGTGGAGTTGTTCCCTGAGTTTTCACTTAGCCCTTCTCTTATTGGTTTGACAAGCAATGCAAGGACAGCTTTGCATCTGTTACTAGTCAAAGGCAAAAATATTAATTTGATTCAGGGAAGGTTGGTGAGGGATTTCAAAATCATGTTTAAAAACATGTGTGATATGAATGACAGTAGTCACTTGCAAAAGTCTCAAGTGTTTTCCCTGTTTCCATTATTTTTACTGATTCTACTTGTTCTTTTAGGCCCCTCTGTCCTTTCAAGATAAACATTTATATGCAATTTAATCTAAAAATAAAATGAAAACAAACAAAAATTGCATAGCCTCTAAACTCTTCACAAATCTGACCCCCAAAGCAATGGAGAGTTATAGAGAGATTTAAGTAAGCATTTTCTATATGACGAACCACAAAATTGCCTCAAACACTTTAAGCACCTGTTCAGTGAAGTTTCTATTTGTAAGGCACCTACTGCACATTTTTAAATCACCTTTTTTCTTGCTCATCTCTCAAGTGCCTGGAATCTCTGGGTCACATTGTTAGGTATTTCAGTGGATCTGATCATGATTTGTCTATGCAATGTGCTCTCATTTGTATCTCCAATCACATATCTCTGCAAGGTGAAGGATGCCTCTCAAGTTCTACCTCTCTGAAAATAGAACATACATAAGAAATAGTTATATTTTAATTTTGCATATGTGTGTAGTGTATGTCATATATGCACATGTGAGTGCAGATGTGTGTTCTCTGTGCATGCATTGTAGAGGCTAGAGAACATTGGGTATCCTCCTCTTGAAGCAGGAGGGTCTCTGGAATGATGACTCTAACACCAGTATGAGTGGAAAAGAGTAGATTTATTCTCTTGAACCAGGGGTCCACAGAAGAGATAGCTCTCAAAGGACTGTGGCCCCAAATCCAATTTTTAGCTTCCTTATATATTCTTTACCAAGGCAAGTAGGAACAGATTGTGTTAGTGTTTCCAACGGGGGTGGGTTGACAACAGGGCTGAGCACTGGGAAGAAACAACTAGAAAAACCTGTTTAATCTGCTGAATACTTGGCTATTGTGTAGTCAGGTTACCAGCACCTTTGCCAGGTTACCATCTACTTTTGTTTCATTGGAGTTGCCATTTTTTTTTCACCAGACTGGCTGAGCAGCAAGCCCCAGTGATGTCTCTGCTTCTCACAGGACTGGGGTTACAGGCATGTGTTGCCATGTCAGGCTGTTTAAATGGGTTCTGAGAAATCAAACAGGGCAAATCAGGCCCTCTCGGGGTCATGCTTGTGCAGCAAGCCCTGTTACCCACCAAGCCATCTTCCTAGCCCAATAATTTAATTATAACTTATTTTTATCTACTAAATCAAAATCAAGTAATAATTATTGTGAATGATCACTTCATTTTAAATTGTAGTGGATTACAAATTAACATTGGATTAAATTGTTCTCACAGAATTCTATTTGAGGTATCTTTAAGGAAATAGATCACCTTGAAGCTGAAAGGAATATTGTATGGGATCCCTTCCACACCAGTCTCATTCTTGATGGAACATGGCAGCAAGTGCCAATTACTAAGCTTTTGAATTATGAATCCTGGCAGGAAATGTCTTTTTGATAACAAGATACTTTCATTTTCATAAAACTCTGAGGAAAACTCTAGAAATGAATTCCTTGCCCTGGATTAATATCCTGTTCCTAAACCAATGACTATGGACAGAATAGACTATGTTTTGATCCGCCAGGGTAGGTCACTGAACAAAATCTAGCATAAGTCATGCTTTAAAAGAGGGAAGGATTGTTTCTCATCAACTAATATGATATTTCCCAAACAGATAAATGGATAATGATGATGGGAACACAAGAATCCATTACATCATCCTGCAGAGTCCTGCCTTCCACACAGCCCCCCAGCAATAGCTGGTTGTTTCCCATGTCCTCTGGTTCATCATGCTTGCTCATATCTCTGCTTTTTCAGGAGTGGTCCAGAATATTCAGACTGTTGTGGCTGTAGACTTTTCCACAAGTTATTTTTATAGCTCCCTTCTTTGCCTGGTAAACTCCCAATAAATGCCATTTATGTGTCTTTTCTCCTTTGCATACTCTATAAGTAGGAAAGCTTTGTGCTTATAGCAATCAGGTGGTTGAATGACCAGGCATTAAATAATTAAATTCATTTCTATTCCTATCCTATTTCTCCCACATCTAGTGGGTTCTGAGGTTGCAATGTAAGACTAAACCATATGTAAGGGCAATGTGAAAGTTTATTTTTTCCTAGGCAAACTTTCTTGGCTAGGCTTTCTCTCAACCTAGGGAGAATGAGGTGAAATTATGTTCTATGCATCACTTTCAACAAATATGGTGAGAAAATTTGATCTGAATGTTTTATCCATTGCACAGAAGGCTGGGAGTGACTAAGTTTCCTGATCTTTTTGAGAACATATTTATAGCAAACCTTCTGGCTAAAGACACCATTGGAGAGAGTAGCACATAGATTTAATCCCAGTTTTCTTCTAGAAGGTGTCAGAAAGCTAAATGGCTCTAGAGTTGTCATGTAGGTCATATTGTATAGGTTGTTAATCTTTTTCTCATTGTCTATAGTGATGTAGCTGTGGTATCTTGATTGGAGGAATTGTGTAGAGAGAAAAGTTGGAAGTTCCCATCTTCAAATAGGGTTCTTTGATTCTCTGCCTTAAAGGTGGCAAGTTTTTTTTTTTTGTTTTTTTTTTTTGTAAAAATATTCCCCCGGCACAAAATCATCAATTCATGTCATTTTTTTTTTCATGTGTTATATTTATCATAAAGTCTTGTTAGAACTTGCCAAGGGAGTCCACAACTTAGACCTGATCAAGGTCTAAGCTATTACTTGATTAGATTTGTTGAAAGATGTCACATGTAAAAGGTCTTTCATAAAACCCAGTTCTACTGCATCCTTAATGTATATTCACTTATCTATTGTAGATACCCCCAGAAGCATAAAGGCATCTACTGATACAGCTGAGCAGTTTTTTCAGAAGCTGAGAAATAAGCATGAGTTTACTATCTTGGTGACCTTGAAACAGATCCATTTAAATTCAGGAGTTATTTTCTCTGTTCACCACTTGGATCACAGGTAAGTGGGGTTTGTGAATGTATTAAAGAAAACCACACAAAAGTCAGCATTGATATGTACATTGCAGAATTAAAATGCAGTGATTTGTATGTTAATATCTCTATATGTTTTTGAGCTTTTGTGTGTAGGTATAATGTGGTGTGTATATTTGTGTGTTTATAGTGTGGTATGTCGAGTGTGCACACATATGTGCCCCTGTGGTCCCACATGCACTCGTCTGCAGCCGGCTGTGCTAACTTGCAGTGGCTGAGTGGAGAGTTGGGTGTTCCGTTCCACTCAGTTGCTCTTCTTCCCAGTTTGTCATATGTGAGCTGGAGTCTCCTATGGATTCTAGAGCTTCAATTCCTGGGGTCTCTAAATCCCCAGGCAGGCATGACCATACCCATCTATTTCCATGTAGAGAGAGCCACTGCTTCTCAAGTTGTGAAGAGCACAAAACATCCCTAAAACAAATCTGTCAAATGGAGTATTTTCTTTAGTCTCAAAGCCAATCATGCTTCTTAATTTCTCACCATTACCCACAAAAATGCAATTATTTTCTTTCTCTGAGAAATTGACTCCATTTAGAGTTCAATAGTCTTTTAATTTGAATCATTGACAGAAAACTTTCTTTTCTGATAAATGCAGCAGTTTTAGTTATATTCCTGAATGTATACTGAGTAAAAAAATGTTGTCTAGTACTTTTCACTTTTCTTACACATGGAAACATCATTAGGAAAACTGATAAGGGAGAAGGAGGAGGAAGAAGAAATTTATTTATGACACTTGTCATACACAGAGGTGACACTTTATATTACCAAATAGTTTTTCAAAATTAATTTATTTATTTTCAAACAGAGAGAGAGACACAGAGAGAGAGAGAGAGAGAGAGAGAGAGAGAGAGAGAGAGAGAGAGAGAGAGAGAGAGAGAGAGAGAGAGAGAGAGAGAGAGAGAGAGAGAGAGAACACACCAGGGCCACCACCTTGTGGGTCTGGCTTATGTGGGTCCTGGGGAATTGAACAGGGGGCCTTAGGCACTGGAGGCAGTGCCTTAACCGCTGAGCAATCTCTCCAGCCTAAAACTTTGGAGTTTTTTTGTTTTGTTTTGTTTTGTTTTGCTTTGTTTTGTTTTTTCAAGGTAGGGTCTCACTCTAGCCCAGGCTGACCTGGAATTCACTCTGTAGTCTCAGGGTGGCCTTGAACTCATGGTGATCCTCCTACCACTGCCTCCCGAGTGCTGGGATTTAAGGCGTGTGCCACCACGCCCAGCACCAAATAGTTTAAAACAATGCATCTCTGAAAAAAAATGTGCAGCTCTCACAATGGAAATTTATCCATGGGCATATTTTGACCATTGGCTCTGTCCTTCCAATCCGTGGACCTGTTGCAAGTTATATAGCTCTCTATATCTTCAGTTCCTCATCTAGAAATATCAGATTAATATTCATATCCATTTCATAGATTGTAAAGAGCTTATGAATCTAAAGTGCTTTAGGTATATGATAGCTTTAATGATCTTGTTCACATATAAACAGAAAACTTTTTATTTGATTTCTCTTATTAGAGATGGTGTAATTTGGCAGTCTGTAAATATTTGCTAAGTATTGAAAGACCAAGTTAAGCAAATATGTGAGAAAAACAAAACCCAGCAAGACTTATCAAGAGGAAGGTTTTGAGGCACATTTGTTCACAAGCCTTGAAGGCTGCTCTATTTGATCATATCACCAAAGGATAACCTCTTGTCCCCTCACCTGGCTCTCTCCCCTCCCAGGGTTTGCCGTGTGTTTGAGGAGAGGGTGTCATTCTGACATTTAGCTGTAACTGCTCAGGACCTTCATGGCCCCATGGGTTTCCCCCTGGTATATTTCTGATCTCAGGGGCATAGCTCTCTTCATGTGTATGTCAGCTGGGCTTTTAGGCAAATGAGTAACATGTAATGAAGGAAGATTATTCTCTGGAAGAGCAGCCTGACTGATTGTCTGTACACTCTAGGAATATTTTCTTCACCCATAAATTTTCTGACTCTATTATTTTCTCTTACTGTTCTTTGTAAAGACATGGGTCTCACGAAGCCTTTTTTCAGATAGCATCACCTACATGTGACAGCCATTATCACCTCATTTCCTACCTCTCTGGTCCATGTGCAAGCCAGTTTGGTTTCTCCATCTGCTTGTCTTTAGATATCATGGTCACCTCCCACCAGATCTGTTGAACTCATGTATGCAAGCTCTAAAAGGTTAGTACTTTCGCAGATCTCCAGAATTGAGTGTATCAGTTGTACACATGTCTGAGCAGCATAGACTTCTTACTAGGCAGTTTATAGCTAATGATTATTAAGATAATTTGAAATTTTCTTAGCATCTTCAAAAGTGTAAATATGGTGGAAATGGAATACCTGAGCTTTTATCACATGGCTCATTGTGAGATAGATCTTTTCTTTCTCATCTTATGATGTAGATCTGGTGGGGTTATACATATGACTTTCTGCTAAAATATTTCAATTAAAAATAGTAAATTTCAAAATGATTACAGAAATATATTTCTGTTCTAGAAAGCTTACAAAATGCCAACTCCAGATGCATACACCACTTTGTGCATCTGACTTTTCGTGGGTACTGTGGAATCAACCCCTGGGGTCAGACTTTGAAAGCAAGTGCCTTTAGCTAATGTGGAATCAACCCCTGGGGTCAGACTTTGAAAGCAAGTGCCTTTAGCTAATGAGCCATTTCTCCACCCATGAAATGCCATTTCTTAACTAATACTGTTGTCTATGTGTCTAGAATTCCTTACTCACTTGATTCCTTTATAACATTAATAAATGATATCATAATGAACATAATTATACTGATATCTTTCTCCTCGGCTATCATGCTTTTTAATTACTTCTTGAAGTTTTCTTGTTTCATTGAAAATCTTAGCACATGCCCATATTGTAATTTGATCACAGTCACCTCCCACTCCCTTCCTTCATCCTCCTATTCCACTGAAACCCCTTCTTTTCCCAAGTACTCGAACTTATATTCTGATGTTTTTTTTTTCTTTTCTGTTCTTCATCATCCATGTCAAAATGTTGTTGGGTTCTATATTGTGCTGATCTTATGGAGGTTGCTCCCTCCACTGTGAGATCACGAATGCACCAGTTCTTTCGTGTCTGGAGGTTTGTGTCCCAAAGTAAGAAGGCTACTGATTTTTGAGTGTTATTTTTGTGTCTTTCCACTTTGCTGAAAGTGCAAGTAAGGATAGTTTGACTTCTTCCATTCCTATTTGTATCCCTTTTATTTCTTTATCTTGTCTTATTGCATTAACCAGAATTTGAAGCAGTGGAGAGAGGAGGTACCCTTGTCCTGTTCCATATCTTAGTGAAAATGCTTCTAGTTTTTCTCCATTTAGTATGATATTGGCTTTAGGTTTGTTGTTTATAGCCTTTGTTATAATCAATGTATGATTTCTTCAACCTTGGTCTCTGTCTTGGAACTCACCTGCAGCTCCCCTAGGTACCTGGAGAGATAGGCTGGTGGAGTAGGAGAGGTCCTGGGAAGTTGGGGCCTTATGTCAGCAGAGGCATGTAGGGCCAAGGTAGAGACAGGAAGGTATAGTGCGGGGGTGGGGGGACCTGAGGAATTGGGATCTCACTTCCTCACCCCGGGTGGCCAGGTGTCAGTTTGGTTGGGTCAGGGACATAGGCACAGATTGTGTGAAGTTTTCCCACCCAAGTACTAACCAGTCCAATCCTGGTCAGCTTCGAGGATCTGGCACATTTAGGGTGGTAAGGCAGTAGACAAAGCTTATGTGCATCCCATGCTCTTTTGCTCACTGGCTTTGTGACCTTGTTCAAATGACCTCCCTCTTCTCTACTTCAGGTTCATTGTTTGTAAAGCCACATAAAGTCCTTAAAAATGTTAGTTGAAAAATACAAAAAGCTCCATAATCACACACAGGGTCAACACTCTCACTTTCATCTTTTTTTTTCTTTCAAAAAACTTTGTTTTTATTAACCTTTGTGGTATAAACCGGAAAGGTAAACAAACAAACAAACAAAAGCTAGCAATAAACCACATGAAGGATTCCCTTTACTAGCAGAGCAGCCCAAATAAATTAAATATCAAACTGAAAGACATAGGCAGAAGTTTACTGTCAAAAAGGGGGCAAAAGCTGGGCTGTAGAAATGGCCCAGTGATTAAAGGCACTTGCTTGCAAAGCCTGGCAGCCTAGGTTTGATTCCCCAGTACCCACATAAAACACATGTATCTGAAGTTTGTTTGCAGTGGAAGGAAGCCCTGGCATGCCTATTCACACACACACACACACACACACACACACACACACACACACACACACACACACACACACATTCTCTCTCTCTCCTTTGTAAATAAATAAATTTATTTTCCTGTTGCTATTGGTTGAGGTTACTTTTCTTTCCTTAGTTTTGTCTTTTCTTCTCATTCATTTGGACATTTAATAACTTACTCTCCACCTTAACATAAACTTTAAGACAGTTTGTGGATAGTTCTATGGAGCGAGATAAAATGCATCCTACAAATCAGAGCAGAGTAAGTGGCAACTTTTTGGTACTAAGACAAGAAACAGTTTTATGTCCTTTTTGGGGAAAAACAGAGTGAATATCCTTAGAAAACAAGTTTAGAGGGCTTCATGTTTTGTGGTGGCAACATGCCATAGTGTGTTTCAGAAAGAGAGAAACCACGGTGATGTCATTATTATCCATCTGGGGTGAAGATCTCTGAAGCATCATCGTTGCCTTAGAGGCAAGCAGGTTAGTAATGTGCCGGGTAATTCCCATCGTACCACAGCTTGATTTAGCACATAAATTTCTCTTTTCTCTGCAGTTTCTAACCAGGGCTGATGGCAGTGACCCAGCTCTCCTTTTCACATTCATGATAGTAAAATCTCTATTGCAACTAATCCTTCGAGAAGCTCAGAGTTCTTACTTTTGTGTGTGAGGCACTGAAGTTAGGGTGCTGATCCTGAGTTCATATTTCTGGCTGCTTGGTAGAAAGCTCAAGAGTAGGAATTTGTGAGTTTAGGCTCTGAGAAGTAGACTACAAAAGGTCTATCATCAAGAAAACACACAGGAAATAATGTTCTAAGAGATAGTGTGAGACTGCTTCTCTCCTTCTACAGCCTTACTTGAGTTTGGCTAATGGAAGTTCACCCCTGCCTGTAACACATCCTGCTTGCCAAGCTGAGGAAGCAGGGAGAAGGCGTGCAGTGATGGAGACCATGGTGATGTTGGCTCCAGCACTGGGAGTGATGGAATGAGATGACGTTATTCAGTAGGAGGATAAATGTCAGGCCTAGTAGGTGGTCCACTCAGCATCTATGTGAAATGGTTTATTTTTCCTCTGCTTGACCCGAACATATGCATAGTTTAAGCTCTGCTCAAATCTCCACAAAGCTATTACTGAATTGTTATTTCAATGCTTCATAAATATAAACACATGTTAATTCCATGTGAGGCATTAGAATGCCATTTATTTCTTTTGATCATAATTACAGAAAATACTTTTTGAGATACTTTAATTTTTTTTTTCGAGGTAGGGTCTCACTCTAGCCCAGGCTGACCTGGAATTCACTATGTAGTCTCAGGGTGGAACTCATGGTGATCCTCCTACCTCTCTGCTGGGATTAAAGGCATGTGACACCAAGCCCGAGATACTTTAAATTATATTTCTTCTGTGGTTCAAAACCCAGAAGACATAACAGAACTAGAGAAAACAAGTGTTCTAATATTCCTGGTTTCTGCCATCTATTGTGTCTTCCTGGGGAAACTGTTATTATCATTGACAGGAATTTGGAAATAAGTATAAGAAGAACATGTTGCTGACCCATCCAGTCAGAGGGCACTGGAGCTGCCTCACATGCTGGTGTATGAGACTTAAAACTTTGTGAGCTGTTTGTCATTACTTTGGTAGATTTAAAATAGGCTACAATATGGAAGTTAGTAAAATATGGAAACCAGCAAATGTTACAAACAAGACTTTTAAAATGCAGGTTTTTTTTTTTTTAACAACAAGCTGTTCTGCTTTTACATTTCTCTTTTTTTCTTTTTTATTGTCCATGAGTTTCATTGTTTAGTGGGCAATGAGTTGTTATCCCCAATTCCTCATTGCCCCCCTTCCCCATCCCCAGTCAGCTGGATATCCTCCTCCGTGGGCCGTCTGTATCAGTCTTTGTGGTAGGGGACTATGGATAGCCCAGTCTTCAGCCGGGTTCTCATGACCCAAGTGTGTTGTTACTGAGGGTTGCCAAGTCTCTGATATTCTCCCCCACCACGGCTCTCACAATCTTTCTGCCCCCTCTTTCGCTCAGTTCCCTGAGTCGTGGTGGGTGAGTATTAAGACTGCTTTAAGGTTGTGAGCTTAGGGGTTTTTATGTTGAGATTCCTTGGTTTCTGTCTTACTGGTTTTTCCTTTGTTGATTGAATGGCTGTGGCTGTGGGTCCCTTGTTCATCCAATCATTTTCTGAGGGGTTCCATATGGATCCTCCACCTTATGACTGTGGTGGCTCATCTCTTGCCAGGATCTCAGCTTTCTATCTGCGGTCAGTAGGTAGGGTTATATGGGCCACAGCTCTCTTGCGTATCCTGAAAAATACAAACACAATCTCCATCGGAGAATGAGATCAGTATCGGTTAACAAATATACACCATTCTGGATTACCTAGCTTCTATTTTTAGTAGCCTCCCCGGCAGTCACTCGCATAGTGCATCTTTTCTTGGGAGCCCAAGAATATGGGATCCGGTACATATTGCCCTGAATCCCCAGTTCCAATCAAGGGCTCCCCTTCACTGAGTAGAATATTTGGCCGCATTTAATAGCTTTTGTTTGTCTCCCCCAGGCCCAGGCTCCTCCATTGCACAAGTGCTCCTTTCTTGGTTTGCTTTTCTCTCCCAGTAGGAGGTGTGGTAAGCCTACTCATGGGCCACAGACTGTGTTTCATGCCAGTGGTCTGTTTACTCCAGCTGTTGTTGTTCAGCTTCCCCTGGTAGCTTGTGTAGTGTCTTCCAGCACTGCACTAACTGCCATATGGGGGCTGGTTACCATTCCAGACCTTGAAGGGTCTCTAGATGCTGAATGATGGTATTCTGTGGTTTCTTCAGCAACAGGGTTTTGCCTCAGGCCCGGGGAGGGCATTCAAGAGCTTTGACAGAATTCTGTCTTGTTTTTGGAACCTCATGGGT
This sequence comes from Zapus hudsonius, assembly GCA_004024765.1. Taxonomy (NCBI): domain Eukaryota; kingdom Metazoa; phylum Chordata; class Mammalia; order Rodentia; family Dipodidae; genus Zapus; species Zapus hudsonius. The sequence goes on from PVHP010023250.1 coordinate 19,575, forward strand.
CACTTTGGTCAGCAGCTCAGTGAGGGAAGGAATCAGTGGCTGGGACCTGGGGCTGTCAGACTGCTCAATTGTTCACAGACTTAGCTCCCCTACTACTCATGGCCCCTTTTGCCAGTTGACGCCCACTACTTACTCTTTAGGTTACAGTAAGCGTGAAGATTTTGTTTTTGAGCCTAATTTGGTTTAGCCTCCTGCTTAAGCCATTCCCTTCCACCCTTCCCTTACCCCTCATTCATAACCTCTCACTTCTTTCTACTAGTCTTCATAAAGAAAATGGTTACCCTGATTAAGGACCACATATGAGGGAGAGTATGCGGCGTTCAATTCTCTGTTCTTTTGAGTGTTCGCTTAGTAAGATCTGCTCGAAGTCAGACCATTTTTTCCTAAATTTCAATATGTCATTTTTCCTTTCAGCTGAGTATAATTCCATTGTGTAAATATACCACAGTTTCACTGTGCATTCATCCATGGATGGGCATTTGGGTTGATTCCAATTCTTTGCTATTATGAATTGAGCTGCTATAAATAAAGTTGTACAAAATTTTCTGTATAGAGATGTGGCATCTTGCGGGTAGATGCCTAGTAGAGCATCTGGGTCCATTGGTAGTTCTATGTCCAATCTGTCTAGGAGTCTCCACACTTCTTTCCATAATGGTTGAACAAGTTTGCAATCCCACCAGCAGTGAGTGAGGGTTCCTTTTTCCCCGCATCCTTTCCAGCAATGATTGTTGTTGGTTTTCTTTATGATTGCCATTCTGACAGGGATAAGATGGTATCTCATTGTGGTTTTGATTTGCATTTCCCTGATGCTTAAGGATGCTGAGCACTTTCGTAGATGAGTCAAGGCCATTTGTGTTCCCTCCTCCGTGAATTCTCTGTTAAGATCAGTACCCCATTTTGTGAGGGGGCATTTTGGGTTTTTGTAATTAATTTTTTTTGAGTTCTCTGTAGGTTTTGGAAATTAGGCCTCTATCTGAGTGGTAGCTGGTGAAAATAATTTCCCAATTTGAAGGGGGTCTATTGGCTCTGAGTATGGTTTGTTTGTCTGTACAGAAGCTTTTGAGCCTGATCAGGTCCCATTGGTTAAGTGTTTGTCATATTTATTGGGCTGCTGGAGATTTGCTCAGGAAATTTTTTCCAACTCCTATTTCATACAGAGTTCCTCCTATTTTTTCTTCCAGGGTGTTTAGGGTTAGTGTATTTATATTAAGGTCTCTGATCCATTTGGAGTTGATTTTTGTGCACGGTGAAAGGAGTGGGTCTATTTTCATCTTTTTACACGTGTTTATCCAATTCCTCCAGCACCATTTGTTGAAGATGCTATCTTTGGACCAGCATACATTGTTGGCCCCCTTGTCAAAGACCAAATAACTGAAGTTACTTCCATTTGAAGATGGGTGTTCAATTCTTTTCCATTGATCTGTCTTTCTGTTTTTATGCCAGTAACATGCTGTTTTCTTTACTATGGCTTTGTAGTATGTTTTGAAGTCAGGCATGGTGATACCTCCTGATTAGGACCTTTTACTTAGAATAGTTTTGGCTATCCGAGGTCTTTTGCCCTTCCAAATAAATTTAGAGATTATTTTTTCTATGTCGTCGAAGAAAGAGGTTGGGATTTTTATCGGCATTCCATTGAATCTATAAATCGCTTTTGGCAGGATTGCCATTTTTACTATATGATTCTCCCTATCCATGAGCATGCAATATCTTTCCATCTTCTCACGTCCTCCTCTATTTCCTTCTTGAGTGTTTCAATATTTTCCTTATATAAGTCCTTTACAACCTTGCTTAGTGATATTCCAAGGTATTTGATTTTCTTTGATGCTATAGAAAATGGGACAGTCTCTCTGATGTCTTTTTCTGTCTGCTTGTCTTCTGCATATGGAAAGGCTACTGATTTTTGTGTGTTAATTTTGTATCCTGCCATGTTGCTGAAGGCATTAATCACCTTCAAGGTGTTACTGATACTATTCTTTGGGTCTGATATATAAAGGATGATGTCATCTGCAAAGAGGGATAGTTTAATTTCTTCCTTTCCGATTTGTATCCCTTTTATGCCCTTCTCTTGTCTAATCGCTTGGGCTAGAACTTCAAGCACTATGTTAAAGAGCAGTGGTGAGAATGGGCAGCCTTGTCTTGTTCCTGAATTGAGTGGGAACTCCTTGAGTCGTTACCCATTGAGAATGATGTGTGTTTTAGGAATTTTGTAAATTTTCTTTATTAAATTGAGGAATAGGCCATCTATGCCTATTCTTTCGAGAGTTTTGAACATGAAGAGGTATTGAATTTTGTCAACAGCCTTCTCTGCATCTATTGAGGTAATGTGGTTTTTGTGTTTGAGCCGATTAATGGGATGTATTACATTTATAGATGTGCGTATGTTGAACCATCCCTGCATCTCTGGGATAAAGCCAACTTGGTCAGGGTGGATAATATTTTTGATGTAGCATTGTATCCGGTTTCCTAGGACTTTGTTCAGGATTTCTTAAAAAATATTTTATTGATTTTCAAGCAGAGAGAGAGAGAGAGAGAGAGAGAGAGAGAGAGAGAGAGAGAGAGAGAGAGAGCGAGCACACCAGGGCCACCACCTTGTGGGTCTGGTTTATGTGGGTCCTGGGGAACTAATCCCGGGGCCTTAGGCACTGGAGGCAAGTGCCTTAACTGCTGAGCCATCTCTCCAGCCCATTTGTTCAGGATTTTTGCATCTAAGTTCATCACAGATTTGGGTCTATAGTTTTCTTGTTGCATCATTGCCTGGTTTGAGGATTAGGGCAATGGTAGCTTCAAAGAAGGTGTTTGGAAGCCTTTCCTCTTTTCCTATGCTTCTATCAAGCATCAGAAAGAGTGGTTTCAGCTCTGTGATGAAGGCTTGGTAGAATTCAGCTAAGAAACCATCTGGTCCTGGGCTTTTCCTTTTGGGAAGGTTTTTGATTACATCTTCAATCTCTGTGGATGTGATAGGTTTATTTGGTGATTTTTATCTGCTCTGAGTTAAGCTTTGGTAGTTGGTAGGTGTCCAAAATCTTATCCATTTCTCCAAGGTTCTCTAATTTTGTGGAGTAGAGGTTTTGGAAATATGACCTGATGATTCTTCCAATGTCTTCAGGATCTGTTGTGATCTCATCATTATCCTTTCTAATTTTGTTGATTTGGGCTTTCTCATTTCTTCGTTTGATTAGATTGGCCAGGGGTTTGTCGATCTTATTAACTTTTTCAAGAACAAACTCTTTGATTTATCTATCTTTTAAATTGTTTTCTTTATTTCCAATTCATTAATCTCAGCTCTGATTTTAATTATTTCCTTTTTTCTTGAGCTCCTCGGGTTAGGTTTTTCCGTCTGTTCCATTGAGTTTAGGTGGGTGGTTAGGCAATTGATTTGAGACCTCTCTGTCTTTGATATGAAGGCATTTAGCGTTATGAACTTTCCCCTCAGGACTGCCTTTATGTGTCCCATAAATTCTGATATGATGTGTTATCGTCATCATTTATTACTAGGAAATTCTGAATTTCCTGTTTTATTTCTTGGATGACCCAATCATTTTTTAGGAGCAAGTTATTCAGGTGCCAGTACTTTGTGTATTTTCTGGATCCTATTCCACTGTTAACTTCTACCGTTAATGCTCTATGGTCTGATATGATGCAAGGAACTACATCGATCTTCCTGAATCTGTTTAGGGAGGATTTGTGACATAAGATGTGATCAATTTTAGAAAAAGTCCCATGTGCTGCTGAGAAGATTGTATATTCTGTGTCTTTGTGGTGGAAAGTTCTGTAAATATCTGATATCCCCAGCTGGTCAATGGTGTCATTAAGCTCCGTTATGTCCCTGCTGATCTTCTGTTTGGTTGATCTGTGTAGAGCTCATAGAGGTGTATTAAAGTCTCCTACTATGATGGAATTAGAGTCTATTTCTGGTTAATTTTTAGTAGGGTTTCCTTTATGAACTGTGTTGCACCCAAAATTGGCGCATATATGTTAATGATGGTGATATGTTCCTGTTGGATCATTCTTTTGATTAGTAAGAAGTTACCATCATTATCCTTTTTAATTGATTTTGGTGTAAAGTCCATTTTGTCAGAGATTTATGTAGCCACAACTGCTTTCTTTTTACTTCCACATGCCTGATAAACTGTTTTCCATCCTTTTACTCTAAGAAGTTTACTGTCTTTAGAAGTAAAGTGCGTTTCCCAAAGGCAGCAGATGGAAGGGTCCATTTTTCTGATCCACCCTGAAAATCTGTGTCTTTTTATAGGGGAGTTTAGTCCATTTATATTCAGTGATATAACGGTGAGGTTTGCTTTAAGCCCTGCCATGATGAAGGGTTAATGGGGCTTGTTGTCTGTGGTGCTGTTATTAGCGCACTGACTGTGGTTGTCGTGTCTGATCTCTTGTACTCTTCTTAGGAAGATTTTTTGTTTCTTCTGTTTGGGATATCTCTTGCAGGATCTTCTGAAATTTTGGCTTTGTTTTCAAATAGTCGTAGGGCTGGTTCACTTCATGGAACACTTTCACCTCTCCATCTATCATGAGGGATAGCTTTGCTGGGTACAGTAGTCTAGGTTGAAAGCCATACTTCTTTAGGCCCTGAAAAGCATTATTTCAAGCCCTTCTGGCTTTCATGGTTTTTAATGAGAAGTCTGAGGTAAGTCTGATGGCTTTTCCTTTATAAATTACGGTTTGCTTTCCTCTAGCTGCTTTGAGTATTTTCTCTTTGCTTTCTATGTTAGGCATCTTAATTAAAATGTGTCTTGGAGAATTCCTCTTCATGTCCTGTCTGTTTGGTGTCCTTTGGACCCCTTGAAAGTTGAGTGGGCTTTCTCTTGTTAGATAGGGAAAGTTTTCTTGAATAATTCTGTTGAGGATATTTCCTATGCCCTTAGCCTGGGCTTCTTCTCCCTCTGGGATCCCCATGATTCTAATATTGGGCCTCTTTATGGTATCCCAGAGATCCCTCAAAATTTGCTCACTTGATTCCTTGAATTTATTGAAACCTGTGACATCCTTATTAATTCCTTCTGACTTGTCTTCAGCTTCTGAGAATCTCTCCTCCAGAGTGCCAACTCTGGGACTGATTTTTTCAAGGGAGGTTTTTAACATCTCCTTTTCATTATTGGTTTCTGCTATAATTTTGTTTATGGTCTCCAATTCTTTGGTGAGATCCAATTTCCAATCTATTTTTGTTTTTGCTTGGGATTCCTGTTAATCATTTTTAAGTTTTTAAGTCCTCATCAAATTTAATCAATTGATTTTCTAGTTCCTTTCTTAGTTGCTTAATCTTTAGTTCACTTAATGTGTTTCTGAATTCATTCATATTTCTCTCCATTAAATTCAGACTGGAGTCTATGCATGAGTTAGAAAGCTTCATCTCATTCATGTCTTTTCTCATAATTTCCATATCAGCCATTAACTGTTTCATGTTTACATTGAAGTTGTGGTCAGGAGTCATATTATTCTCTCTTTGGGATTGTATATTTGCTGCCTCTACTTCCTTGCCACTTTCCTGTTCAATAATGGGACTAGGAACCCTGAGTTTGGGAGTTCCTTCTTTGATTTCTGTGGGTTATTTCCATTGGTTTCTGCCCATGTCCAGGTAGGGGAGTGGGACTCAGGCACCCTGGGGAGTGCTGTTCAGTCCACTTTGCTTCCAGTGGAAAGATTACCAGGTTTGATCTTAAACAAAGGTCTTTCCTGTTGGGGTGTTCTGTCCCCAGAGAGGCTTAGATCTTTACCTGTCTGGATTTCTCTGTATATGACTGATTAGTCTTAGAGCTTCCACATAGACCCCTGTCACCAGTTGGTACGGTGCAGTAGAAACAGCCCCAGCACTCCGAATTATAGAGCCCAGTGTTTTCCCACCTGATTTTGCCCTCCTATCAGTGGTGTGTTGTCCCTGGTGCCCGTTGACGCCACCTGTGCCCTCCTGGCAGGACCTCTGCCTTCTCCGAACTGGCAGAGGTTCCCAGGTGCTTGAGGCCTGGCCCCCCAGCAGCTGCGGTCCAGAGTGGGCTCCCGGAACTGAGCTAGTTCAGTTTTCCCGAGGAGCATGTCTGCCTTTGTATGGGGGGGGGGGCGGTCTCAGGGAGAAGTGTGCCCAAGAATCGCTGGAGGAAGGCTGGAGGAAGGCTGGAGGAAGGGGGCCCCGGGAGGAAAGGCGCTCAGCCAGCAAGGGCTCGGGAAGAACTGGAGAGGAGACAATGGCAATGGTGGGAGCTTCGGGTGGGGGAAGAGTGGCTCTCTGTTCCTCTGCGGAGCAGAAAGCCACTGGGGAATCCTGTCCCGGCTGGTGCTAGAGCTGGGGAGACGGTAGACTTGGGTTCAGGACCAGCAGGGGTCCAAGTTTTGGATCCCAGCTGGAAAATCAAACCTTTATGGAGAGAGTCCTGGCGAGGCTGCTACTTGTCCGCCATCATGCTCTGCCCTCCTACATTTCTCTTATACCAACCCTAAATAGATAAGGAACAAGATATTGTGGAGAGGTGAAAAGAGTAAAAGAGAGGTCTGGGGAGGGAGCAAGTGAAGGTGAGTAACTAAATATATATGGCATGAAAGCAGAGGGGGGACTAGTGTGGTGACAGGAGGGCCCTTAGGAAAGGGACAAGGAATGGAGACAGGCTGGAAGAGGAAGATTACCAAAAGCAAAGTATATGTGAAAATCTCATAAAAACAACTCATTACTTTGTATACCAATTAAAAAACCTAATAAAACAAGTAAATCCAAGTTGATTAATGAATCAATACTTTGAATTATTTCTCTAGATAGGAGAGTCTGTTGTTAAATGTTCACTAGCAAACCATTGCCTGATATCCTGGAGTCTGAATATAACCACCATTAATTCTCTGGGAGGCAACTTACTCATCCTTTTCTTCGATAAATTTTCGTGTAAAATTTTACATCATTGGTAATAGTTTTGCTGAATTTTAAAGTTTCTTCTCTCAAGGATTGTGTGTCCAACTTGTAAATTCCATCAGCTCTATCATGCTGTCCTAGAGTTAGATGTTAACCTCAGGAAGAAACCGGTGAGCACTGAGAAAGAACATCATGATTAATAATCATAAATGATGTTCCAGTTCTCATCAGAGTGGATAACAGAATCTGGGAAATGGCCCTGAGATATCAGGAGCTCCAGCATGAGGAATTTTACCATCCGTGGCATGGAGTTAGGGTCTTAGAGAACAGCACCTGGGAACCTGTCCTCACAACTGCTCAGTTTAGACATAGGAGAGTCTTCTGAAACCAAATAACCAGACATAGGAGAGAGATGATTGAAGAGAAATATGAAAAATTAATAGCTTGTTGTCAAGAACCCACATTTTGAACGTCTTGCTTTGTAACATTTTCTTGGGATTCTGGGCCATCTGAATGGACCACAGAGTGAGTGAGAAGTAGGAAGGAAAACAACTGAATCATCTTGGAGTTAGAGCAGACATGAATGGAAGCCAGGTGCTGAAACGACCTCAATAACTTGGCCTCAATATTAAACTCCCGAGGTTGTGCTGGGGATATGGTACAGTGGTAAAAATGCTTGCTGCAAATTCCAGGACCTGAGTTCAGGTCTTCAGAAGCTGTGGCTGGCATCTGTAGTCCTAGCATGCCTGTGGGAAGATACACTAGCCTTGAGATTGCGGCAAGAACAAGAGATCCTGCCTAAAAAAGTGTAAGGCAGGGACCAATGCCCTCATGTGTCCTCCACCTTCATAGTACAGGTGACACATGTAACCAAACTCACATTCACACACACACACACACACACACACACACACACACACACACCCCACACACACTCCTCTGTAAGTTTGGTCCTCATCAGGAATGCACTGTGGCAAAGGCACATTCACTCCAGGGCTGGTTTCAGACAGTGATATGCTTAAACTTATATATATATATATATATATATATATATATATATATATATATATATATATATATATATATATATATATATATATATA